>JAOPTO010002190.1:554950-687986 GCA_033822845.1 Tetrapedia diversipes | reverse complement strand
AATGGAAAACGAAACGTTTGAAGAGGAATACATTTAACATTTACCTTTTTCTTTTTTATTATTATTTTTTAATTATAAGTATAAGAATTTTATTGTTTCTGTTGTTTTCATATTTTTTTATCACTTTATTCTTACCGTTATTAAAAATAACTTCTTTTTATTAAAAATGTGTATGTTCACGCATGTTGAATTTTTGAAGTTTTTTTAGTTAATTCTTCAAAAATATTTCCGGTCCCTGGCGAAGTTTAACCACATAGATAGTCGGCCATTAAAGCGTTAAGAGTGGCTGCCAATGTCGAGATCAATCTGTTCCCTAACAGAAATGCTTGAGAAATGCTTCCCCTCTCTCTACCTCTGCTCTCTTTGCTTCCTGATTAGAAGCATATAGAATAAAATAGTAACCCTAATTATATGAAAATTACATTCAATCAACTTTATGCATATCAACGTAAACGAAAGAAATTCTAATCTATTGTGACACCAATGATACACTATTCATTGATTAGCATAGAGCACAAATTTTATTCATACCGTTATTTCTTACCAATTAATTTATTTATCTTCTTCGACCCTTTGGTCTTAAACTTTTGTCCGCCACTGTATATAAAACATATTTACGAATTTGAACGGAAACACGCAACCTGCTTATAAAACGTTAAAGAAAGAAGAATTTTGCGAGATAAACCGAGCTCCTGCTGACGTCGTCGCAGCTCGAAGGCTGATTTTTGCCGATCGATCGTCAGAAAGGGGGAAGTTCGTTAACCGGCGATTACAATATTTATACGGGCGAATCGAATCCCCTCTCGACAGCCAGCATTAATTACTTTCCGCGAATTTCCTCGAATAATCCGGCCCCCGGTAATAGCTTCCATTGATTCGCCTCTCGACGACTCCGGAGCCGCGCTGAAATTTGCATATCGGCTAGAGAAATTCGCGTGCACGCCCCCCCCCCCCGAAGTCTACCGACTCGCAGGGTTAAGGATTCTTCCTGCCGTCCCCGGCTGGATTATCGAGAAATCTCGGATTTCTAAGATCGCGGGGAGTGCTCGTGTCGGATGCAGATGAACGGGCAGATATTGCGATTTCTCGCGGCACCAGAAGGGATTAAAGAAGACAGCTGTGAACGAATCGAAAGCGAGATCCGAATTGCGACGCGTAGACTCACGAACAGTCTTCTAATTAATCCTTCTAATTAATGCGTCGAGTTTTTAGCTCGCATTAACCGTTTGAGTCCCAAGCAACGCGATCGGGCTGTTGAGATTTTATGTCAAGAAAACCCAGCACATTTCGAACGTTATAGACAACCGACGGTACGTTACCGATTGTCGAAGCGCGCTCAGATTTACTGAAACAAGTACATTACACAGCCCCTTTTAATGTAAATAGTACATTTTACAATAGGTAGAATAATACAATAATAATGCAATAATACATTACAAAATAAAAATTTTAATGCAAGCACTATTGCGCCGCTTGGTATTTCTCGACATAAAACAAAACGAGAGCTATCGCACTGCTTGGGTCTTTTCGCACTCATTTAGAGATAGCGCGGTTGCGCTGTTTGGGATTCTTCGACAATGTTTTTTTAATACCTCCTGGGACTCAAACGGATAATAATCGATACATTTTTAATGTAGCGAATTTCCTCGCCAATAGAGATATCAATTAAGAAACTACCTTTCCTCGCAAGTACTCGAGGCTAACACGGTTGCTGTATGTATGTGTGGCTGTTGTGAATTGAAGGAGTGAAGGAAAAAGAAAGCAGAAAAGGAAAGGGAAGGGGTGTTTTGTCCAGGTCCTTCTATTGGACTGATAAGGCTTACCTAGCAGGAGTATAGGAACTGTGTCGGGCTAAAGGTAATTGGTTGATCCCCAGTGGCGAGGGCAGGAAGGTCGCCGCATATACAAGTTCCAAAGTATCCCTTCCTATTCCTGTGTCTATTTAATTATCTCTGTTATTCTATTTCTATTCAGTGCATGTATATCCGTAAAACTTTATTAATTTTCCTTATTCTACAACCATTCCTATACTACTAAATTCCCTTACGAAATATCTATATCCCTGCCAGTACTTTAATCCACTGTCGAACGAAAAACATTCAAACACTATACAAAATTCCTATTCGATGACCCCCCCCAGTCATGAACCCTAACCAGAGTCTAACATCGAGACTACAGTTAAAACCAAACCCAAAGTATTCTCACAGACGCAGCGTATCTTTATCACAGATTTAACACTATTCCTGCCACGACCGATCAAATGACCGTTTTTAAAATTTTGATTAGAATTTCATATACCCAACGTAATCGAATCGCCTTTAAACTTTAGACTTTTCCTCAAATATACGTATAATACATTTTTCAATATTCACTTCTTTTTTCATCGTTTATTTTCTGAGAAAAATTTGTCATCTGTCTTACGTGGGAATGTCGCGGTAGGAATAAGTACGCGTGAAGTGTCGGTAGGAACAGTGTTAATCCACAATCCGTACCCCTAACAATAATCTCCAATCCCAAAGCGAGAACAGTTCGCCACCGACCGTGTTTAAAACTACCACCATCAAACTTAAATTGCAGTTGCATCGAAGCTCAAACTACAACCCATCCATCGATGTCCATTCCTTCGACCGAAACAGCCGTTCGAAATACCGACCGGAGGCGAAATCGCATCAAAGCGGGCCACCGTAAATCAGCGGGGCTGTGGCCACCGGTCAACGTCGACGGCTTACAAAGGATCCGATGGGTCCGCGGCACGGAAGGAGCCGCACGAACTTCATTTCGAAATCTAATCAACGCGAAACCCCAAGAACAAACCCGGATATTGTATTGGTCGCGGTGTGTGCGGGACATCGCGAGTTCCAACTTCAAAGAGTGACACAGACGCGCGCGAGCGACATCGTAGACGCTCAAGAGGGTGAAACCGCTAAACCTGGAACAGGGCGGGCCGGTTCGTAGCCTCGCAACCGCCACGAGGCAATCCGATAGGATTCAAGTTCGGGGCAGGGCTGAAAATAAAGCCGCCGAGGCCACGATTAAACCCTCTTGGTACGTTGATTACCAAACCGGACGGCTCTGGGAGGGCAACGGTTGACCGGCGCGGCGAGCGGCCCGACGCGGGCGCGGCGTTTCCGCCCATACGAGAAACGAAAATCGATGCCGGGCACCTGTGTCCTCGGTCCTCCCCTGCGGAGCTTTGATTTTTCCGTACAGATCGTCGAACACCGCCGTTGTCCGGCTGATCTTTTGGATGTTGAACTCCGCTCGCAACGGTTAGCGTTGTTAATTGTCGATTAGGTCCCCAGCCTCTTTTGGGCCACGGACCGATTTAACCTTTCGAGTGCTATGGGCGCATATATGCGTCTGACAGAAATTGCTCGTAGGGACTATGGACGCATGTATGCGTTTGTCAATTTTTGTTTTCTTCACCTTATGACATTTTTCCGTGGCCGGACATTTAAGAATTAAGAATTTAGTGTTGACGAAAATTACTCGTAGGTAGCATGGACGAAAATATGCGTTTGCCAATTTTTTCGATCAGATTTAATGCAACTGTACGATATGAATATACGCTGTTCTAGGATAAGTCTGCGTTTTGGGTTTCTTTCTAATCCTTTTAAGGATCGGTGAAATAGAGTAGCAGGGATGAGACAAGGTGAGGACAATTTGGAGTTCGAGGAATACGAATGACTTAGAGATCAAAGGACATGGGTGAATTATTAGTAAGCGGCAAAATATTTGGAAAGGGATGACCATTAATACTTAACCAACCAAATCGGGTGATCTGCCACTTTTTCCACAACAATGATGCATAGGGATGAGATAAGATGAGGAAAGTTTGGAGTTCAAGGAGCACGAGTGACTTTGAGATCAAAGGACATGAATGAATTATTAGTAAGCGGCAAAATATTTGGAAAAAGAAATGACCGTTAACACTTAGTCAACCGAATGGAGAGATCTGCCATTTTTTCCACAACAATGACGCATAGGGATGAGATAAGATGAGGAAAGTTTGGAGTTCAAGGAGCACGAGTGACTTTGGGATCAAAGGGCATGGATGAATTATTAGTAAGCAGCAAAATATTTGGAAAAAGAGATGACCGTTGAGAGAATGACTATTGCGATAAGCAGGGTTGTTTGCAAGTATGATAGCCAGGCATACGATAAAAGATCGAGTCGGATATGTCCAGATCTCTCGATTTCTCGTCGGTCAGGACTATCATCCGCGGTCTCGTAATCAAAGTGTCCACGGCAGAATACGCGGTTCTGGCAAATGAAAGTTTCGCGGTCCAGTAGAACCGTGGCGGAGGGGGTGACGGTGATGATGGCCAGCAAAAAGACGAGGACCCGGATGGGAGAAGGGTCGGTGGTAGTTGGCAACGGTGGATGGACGGCGGTTTGTTTAAACGAAATGACGCAAGGCTGGTGGATACACGCGGTGGGAAATGCAATTTCTCTCTGGCCTGCTCGACCGGCTACAATCAACCCCCACACCCACCACCCCCGAGGTCTCCACCCTCTGCCACTCCCCTCTATTTCTCCTTCCCTTCTTCAGTCACCGCGCCAACCCTTTCCCAGCCTCGAAAACGAAATCTATCCGCTGCTGGTCGCGATATGTGGATCACCTATCCCCGTTGTGAGCTGGCGAAAAAACTTGGAGGATGAAGATTGAAATATCGTTTTCTCCGACTTCGGTACGTATACTCGATGAATTCATTGATCTCACTAATCGATCATCTACAATTAGAATTCAGTTTTGTTATGGATAAATTGTGTGCTTATTACGCTTTGACTCCGATTTGTGCAAAAAGAAGGAAAATTTAGAAATGACCCTTAATATAAAATGGTAAACTTTCGATTTAGTCGTAATCAGATTTATCCATTTAATATTCAAAACTTAATTCATTGGGCCAATTGACTTGAGATTACTATTCTACAGGCCATGTTTTTGATAAACTGGTGAGAAACTTAACTCTTCGCGCTCGAGAGGTGACTTTGTTAGTCACCAAATGATAGTTTCGCAAATTTTCAGACTTTAGTTAGTTTGTTTATCAGTCAGGCTCAGAGGTTAAATAGACATATATATATTGTAGTATATCATTTAACTAAATTAAACGACCTTTAATATAGATGAATCTTAATAAATGTTTTGAATTTGAACATTTTTGAAGTTAGTATCAGTAGATGAGTGCAAAGGGTTAAGTTTGCAGAAAAGATACCACATACAGTTACTATAATTTAGAAGGTGAAACGAATTTCCTTTCGTCTTCCATTCTTTTGCTTGTGTTTATAATGATTCTTTTGCAAAGATTCCTTAGTCTGGCCACAATTTTCGTTAACTAAGAGAACGCGAAATCGCATTTATCGATCGATTAAAATAATCGTTCCCAAAGAATTTTCCAACGAATTTCCGCATAGTTCTTCGACAGCGAAACGAATTTTCTTCCGTTTTCCATTCCTTTGCTTGTATTTATAATGATTCTTTAACAAAGATTCCTTAGTCTGGCCACAATTTTCGTTAACTAAGAGAACGCGAAATCGCATTCGTCGATCGATTAAAATAATCGTTCGGGAGGAATTTTCCAACGAATTTCCGCATAGTTCTTCAAAAGTGAAACGAATTTCCCTCCGTCTTCCATTCTTTTGCTTTTGTTTATAATGATTCTTTAACAAAGATTCCTTAGTCTGGCCACAATTTTTGTTAACTAAGAGAACGCGAAATCGCATTCGTCGATCGATTAAAATAATCGTTCCCAAAGAATTTTCCAACGAATTTCCGCATAGTTCTTCGACGGTTTCCCGTTGAGAGGTTCGTAAAAGCGGAGATCCCCACGCGTTCTCGCGCAGTCGTTCGAAAAACTAATTGCATTCCGATGTAGCTCGTTTTCAAGCGGGGCCAACTAACGCGCGATCATCGACGCGACGCGGCGCGTCGCGACGCCGGGGCCTTTGTCATCCGGCAACTTTCCAGATTGTAATTTTGCCGTAGATTAACTTTCCCGGATCGCGATCCGCTTCCTTTTCCCGGGGAAACTTTTACCCCAGTCATCGCCACGGAACTCCGTCGAAATGAGACGGACATTACCTTTCGCCGACCGAATACCTTCGTCTCTTTGCTCCTCTTCGAAATTAAAATTGAAATTATCTCGCGTTCACCCGGTCCCACCTACGTCTGTGTTTCTCCTGTAATTTCCGCTCCGGGGTCCTTGAAATGTTTAACACGTTGAATGTCACGCCAGTTTTACAAGGTTTGTAAATTTTCTATAATACGATACATATTTTTAAATTATTACCTACGATAAATAAGTTACACAGTGTAATTATTTTTAGATGTTTTATACTGCATTAATTTCTTCACGCCGTTGCATTGACAACGGTGATAATGAAAAATTCATAGATATTGACATCTGTCCAAATTATGTACAGATGCCTTTTGCACAATTCGCTGTGTTGTAGTTTTAGATATTAAATAGTTTTATTAATCACATTACACTTGTCCGCTCACAACGCCTTCGCTCGCCATTCGTGTCTCTTGCTCTACCGACTACCTTACTCTACTGACTACCTTCGCCTTTTGTCACACCGGTTCACGCGCTCTCTCTCGCTCTCTCACTCATTCCCTGTCATTCTTTCCTCACTCAACCTATCATTCGCTCCATTACAAACAATCTAATTACCCATTCGTCCTTTTGAAATCTCTCTCTCTCTCTCTCTAAATCACTACAGCTGTTTCGCACACTTTTAAAAATTCAACTTTTTAAGCCTTTGCGGTCGGATATCCCCTCTGTGGGGAGATCGTGGGTCTACCCTTTCAAGGGACATCAGACTTTAGCGATCAGACTCCAATGTTGTTCCTGTAAGAGGAACCAGATAATCAGGGGTGGCGATGGCCAAAGTGGTCATTAGGGCCCCCATAAACCAGAGGTCCCCAATAAGGGTTGGGACCGAGTACGCGCGAGGCTCGGTCACGGCCGCTTGCACTTTCCAGGCCCGCACCAACGACGGGTTTGTTTTTCGGGAAAGTGCAAAGTGGGGATGCGCCCATAAAAACATGAGGAAAAGGGCATAGCCAGTTTTAGTAAGATAGAAACTGTATTGTACGAACGAAAGACGATTTTGTAAAAAAAATAAAGTAACCCTCACATTCCCATCAATACTTTAAAACACAGTTTTTGGTGGACATTTTTTAACATCCCTCTACCTTCGAACATTCAACATTCGCACACACTTTCAGAAACCAATTGTGTGCGTAAGTCGAGGGACGCCTGTATTTCTACCAACCTGAGTGCTAGTCATCGGTAACCCCCGTGGCGTTCAACGTGTTAAGCCTTTAATTACTACAATAATTCTCCAAGAAATCATTCCTGTTCTTATCATTATTCACCTCAAAATTACTTCCGCCTGTTTGCAATTACACCTACTCGCTCCATAAACCAACATGCTTTACACGCGTACCTTCGTCTAAAAAGCGACCCCTGAAAACCCAGTGTAATCTCTACCCGGCAACAAACCGAACCGCCGCACCCGTCAACGTCAAAGTTCAATTTACGAACAATCCTACCAACACACGCCGGGTCAGCCAAACGAAAGGAGCAAAACGAACGGAAAAAAGGACCAAAGAAAAAAAAAGGAAAAAGGAAAAAATGGTTACGATCTCTGATTGAAGTGGCGCGCGTGTCCGAAGCTGTTCAGCGACGCGACAGAAGGCGGGCATTATAAATCCAGGGATGAAATTAGTTTCGTAGCCGGCCGCGTAACCGGAAATTGCGGGAGCGGCCCCCTGAAATACGCAATCGCTGCCGCAAGATGGTATTGCTCGGCCAACGGGAAACTCGAAAAACTCGCTCGTCCCTTCCGACGAATCAATCCGCCGTTCCTCGAGGCCAAGCATGTTTTCTCGCCCGTGAACGACGGAAGAGGGACGGAGAAGTGAGGGGATGAAGGGGGTGGGGGGGTTGGATCCTCGGAATAATCGATCCGAGGGAGCGCAGAGGACGGGACCGGATGAGAAAGTCGCTCGAAAAACGATCGCGTCCGACCGGTTGCAGTCGTTAATAGCGCTTTAAGCCGATACCCCCTGTCCGCTGTGATCGATTGCTCGTGATAATTATTCTCGTTCCTGCCGACGCTGGCTCCGGTTATCGGGTTAAAGATCGACGCGCTGCTTTTATCACAGTCGCTTCCTATTTTATTCCTCCCCCCCCCCGCTTTCTCATCCGCTGCTTTTTTTTCTCCGTTGCCGCGAGTAATTTAGTGGCCACTCTTCGATGCACTCGGTGGGCCGAAAAAAAGTTGCACACATCGTTTTTTCAATGGGGAGATAGCGTTAAAATTCGTTATGCATTCGATTGCGATTGATAGAAGCTTGTTTGTTTCTTTATTTGGGGTTTATTGGAAATTAGGTTTAAGATTATTAAATAAAATAAACTGTTATTTAAAATACTTTGATTTCCTTTATTATATAATACGAGGAAGGTGCAACTCCAATCGAACCTCATGAAAATTAATAGCAAACGCAGTGATCGAAATTCCTACGATCCCGTTGACCCCTTTTTCTGTATCTTAACGTTTTCTTACTTTCTAAATTGACAGATGTGGCTTGGATTCTTGGAAGAAACCCTTTAGAAAGTACGTTAAGAGACAGCTGGTTTTCGATTAATTTTTGCTTCGTAATATCCCTAAATTCGAATTAAAGGATACGTTTGCGATCGTTGGATTTTGCTTGAGATTTATGATCTCGTAAATTAGAATTGTGGTTGTAAAGAAATTCTGAAGTTGGCAATAGACGCACAAGATTATTAATGAAATGCTAATTTCGTAGAGACACTCGTTTATTTTTAATGATAACTATCATTGTTACATTTCTGAACGTTGATCCGGTAATTTTATTTGGAGGTGTAAGAAGCGATGATTCGAGGGGAATTTCTTGAAATGAACGAGAAAGGTAGCATTCGAGTAGTTTCACGTGTCTGCAACAGCGGTCACTTTTATTAGCTTTCTAAGACGCATTAACATCAACCATTCCGGGCACGTAGCCCACGGTATTAACCACGTCAGCCCTTAATCCGATATATACCTCCCTGGAGGTTGCTCTCTTACAATTAGAGAGGGGAAACGACCGCTAAATCCATCATCTTGAAATCGACAAATGTCATTAATTATCCAGCACCGCTACCACCCTCTTATCCCGCGAGAACATTCGTGTAAGTGCTTACAGCGGTGTGCAAAAATTTTCAGACCATCCATTTTTGTCAGCTTATAGGTAAATTTACAGACAGCCATTATTCTCCTACTTTTGCAAAATAAAAATATTATTTATACTGCTATTTCTTATTAATTAGTTAAATTTCAAATTTGAAAATTTTTCAAGTTAGTATCATTAGACGACTAACAATTACCTCTCGAGTGCAAATGGTTAATTAACGCTAACAATTACCTCTCGAGTGCAAAGGGTTAATTAACGCTAACAATTAACTCTCGAGTGCAAAGGGTTAATTAGACGACTAACAATTACCTCTCGAGTGCAAATGGTTAATTAACGCTAACAATTACCTCTCGAGTGCAAAGGGTTAATTAACGCTAACAATTAACTCTCGAGTGCAAAGGGTTAATTAACGCTAACGAACACTATCCATCGTGTATTAAAAATTTATTGAAAATTATACTTTGAAAAACGGAAAATGTATTTGACAAACTGTGAACACCAGTTCAAGACTTTCTAATAACAAAACTAAATAAAATCAATGGCAGAGGAAAGAATGGGAAAATCTCTCATTTTTTCCGCAAACTAGGGCACTACAATTGATTCTATTTAGTTTTGTTATTAGTTAGTTTTGAACTGGAGTTGAATTGATTGAAAATTATACTTTGAAAAACGGAAAATGTATTTGACAAACTGTGAACACCAGTTCAAGACTTTCTAATAACAAAACTAAATAAAATCAATGGCAGAGGAAAGAATGGGAAAATCTCTCATTTTTTCCGCAAACTAGGGCACTACAATTGATTCTATTTAGTTTTGTTATTAGTTAGTTTTGAACTGGAGTTGAATTGATTAAAAATTATACTTTGGAAAAGCAGAGAATGCATTTGACAAACTGTGAAGATTAGTTCAAGATCAACTAATAACAGAAGTAAATCGATTCAATGACAGCGCCCTTGTTGCGGAAAAAAATAGATCTCCTCGTTCGGTTGGCTAAGCGTTAAGATCCTCACCCTAGGTATTCCTATCCTCCCGAATGAGCCAAGAAGTTACGGTACCCGAGGATAGAGACACAGCCGTGAAAATTCCTTTCGATCCCGGATCCTTTTGAAATTTCCAATTCACAAAACAACCCTTCCGCCGTGGAATCGAGTCAGAAACGATTTCTCAGGCGTTCCCCGGGCAAACAACCAGCGGTTTGCGTATTTCAGGATTCTCCCGTCGTTTCCGGCAACGGCTTCAATCCCATATTTCCCGGAATAACCGCCCCCTCCCTCCCACACCGTCCCGTTGGCCTTCTTATCGGCCACCAGCCACCCCTTCCGCGACCCCTGCCCGTTTAACACGTCCGGTCCCAGACGCACACTTCACAAAATTAGCTTTGTCAGCCCTTAACCAGGTATGTACAGCCGCGCCCTGGGCTCCAGATGGCGAAGATACAAGATTTCGACCCGGCGGAACCAAGCAGAATTGCAGTCAGTTCCGGCGAACGAGTTTTCTCGCCATCGAAACGACACCCTCTTCCTTTTTTAACCCTTTGCACTACTTTGTCAGTTTCCATCACAGTAACTTCAACATCGAATCACATTGAATCCTTTTAAACTGCCAGTTTAACACTAGATTTATTAACATTTCTTGGGCATCTATCTCTAGTATACATTATACAGAATTTGAAATTGCAGAGCTGAGAGAGAAATAGTGTTGAGGTACAGGAAACTTATTTCTACCTGAAAACTCTCCATACTGAAATGGTTTAGGGGGTAGCAGGTATAAAGTGTTTGCGCTATCGCCGCTTTTAGTTAGTCCATTGCTATTTGTATTGTGCGCCAGTCATATAGACCACCGATATACTTCATTAATAAATATATAGTTCATTTTTCGTTATTTAAGTTCTTTTTCACATAACCCCTCAACAAATAGAATAGAGTATATTCGTAGCTGTCCATTGATAAAAATCGACAAAAATTATTAGGAATAACTGTAATTGTGTTTGCAAATTTTAGTCATGGAATCCGAAACTCGCCAAATTGAAGTATTAACCCTTTGCACTCGAGAGGTAATTGTTAGTCGTCTAACAATATTAACTTCAAAGATTTTCACGTGCAAAATATTCACTAAGATTCGTTTATATTAAACGTCATTTAGTTTAGTTAAGTGATATACTAAAATTTACGTATATTACAATTTAACCTCTGAGCCTGACTAATTAACAAACTAACTAAAGTTTGAAAATTTGCGAAACTATCGTTTGGTGACTAACAGTCACCTCTCGAGCACAAAGGGTTAAATATGAGCGGTGTCGATGTGTCAAACCGATGCACATTTTATTGTTTTTCGCGTCGAACGCTCAAGCAGTGGAAATATCTCTTTTGGGGACTTGGAATCTCTTTAATGAACGCGTATACTATATTTTATATAAAGAAAAAATTATATATGAAGGAAGAACACCTAGGCTACAGGAAAAGATTTCAAGAAAGCATTCCGTCCAGGCTTATTGGTGTTTTTCGTGTTCTAAACATGAAATTGGGAAGATTTGGAATAAGGGACGAAAACGATCGTTCAGATGGAAAGCCTTATTCAGTTTAAAAAATGGAAATCATCTACTGAAGCTCCTATGACCATTCATAGATGTTTAATTAATTTATCTTTCAGCTCAAGATCGGTTTTAAACGACCATGCGTTTTGTGACGACCTAACGATAATGAATTAACAAACTACTTGTTGGACACAGCGCACACCGACACAGGGAAATTACCATAAAGGATTACGCGCTTATTATTCAAAGGTGTGTAATTGAATTCGTGATTAAAACCGTTGACTGAATTATCGAACGAAATAACAAGAACACGAGTGTCAGGTGTTTCCAATTGATTCACATATCCACTTATACACCTATAACTGTTATTTAATTAAAAACAAAAAACATAGAAAAATACATCATAGAAACCATGTTTGCTATAATTAAAAAAAAAAGGGTTTTCAATTAATCCACATTTAACGATAAATGTTAATCAAAACTGTAACACTGAAATCTTTAACGAAACAACGATCAAAGAATTTCATAATTCCCATTTGAGTATCTCCTATAAAATAAGGATAAAATAAGAATATTATTTCTTGTCGTATATTTGCATAAATTTCAATGGCGATTCAATGATCCATATTTTCATGAATTTCAATGGCAATCCAATGATCCAAACGCAAGCTATCGATTTACTGCAAAACTGGGATCGATAAGAGCTTTCTATTAAATCGTTCGCGTAAATTCTGTTGAAAAAAGAAATTACCGAAACTGGTGAGCGATTAAGTATCAAACAATCGTTTCAAGCAGTGCCACAGTCGATGGAGTGTTCGTTAACGTTGAACAAACTCGTTTCCCGTCCGTCCGTGGAACATTGTACCGTCAGCGTTTCCGGGCCTGCACGTTAAAAACATTAGCAGCAATTTTAAACGCTTTCGGTCCATCAATTTGCAGGGGTTGCCAATTGGGGTGTGTGCTCGACCAATTGTCCCGAATTTTTCGCCTTTTTTCTCTCGCGTAAACACCTCGTCACGGTGCGCAAAAGTTGCCATTATTCCGCGCTGACGCGAGCTAACCTCACCCAATTCGAACAGCGTCACCTTTGACCCGTCCCTTAAGTACACATCCATTCAAAAGTTTCAAATTTTCCCTCGAATTTCCAAAATACTGCGTAATAATATATTTTACACGTTTAACGCTTTGCATAAGGGAAAGGTAGAAGGAATATATGATTTTGAAATATAAAAAAAAATATTCTCATGGTACAATTCCTTTATGAGACATGGAAAAATATTGTTTTCAACCCTTATGTGAAACAATACAATATTTAAGTTTTAAGCAGTAAGAAATAATTATTTATACTTTATAGAATTATTTTAGTTTTCTCTAAGTATTCTATAGTAGCGGACAAAAGTTTAAGACCAAGAAATGAACGAAATTAAACTAGTTTATAAGGAATAACATGAAACACGTATATTTTTATATTTCCCTTATTCGTCTTAAAGCTAGCGAGTTAACTAAAATTTGTCCTATTAGCTTATTAGCGTAACTTAAGAGAAGTATTAAATAATAATTTAATTAAACAATAGAAAAGTGATAAAAAATTAGCATTTGCTACCTTGGCAGATCTCGAAGTTGTAAAACTGGCAAGGGTCGGTAGTCTATTAGACGAATGTTTAGTTATCTAGGGTTAACACAGGTCGTAAATAACAGCTTTTTTATTTAAATACGTCTTTTGTTTCAACACAGATCGTAAACAGTAGATTCATTAGAGATCGATCGCAACGAGACCAGTTCGATCCTCGTTTCTGATAATTCTCGATCTGCATAAAAATCGATCGATCTAATTTACCGGCGGACTTAGCTCCCCTTGAAACTCGATTTTCCGCAAGGGAAATTCGGCGGCAGGACAAAACGTGTGGCCGTTTAAACGACGAACAGTCCTTATTAAAAAAGACGACAGAGAACAGAAGCGGGAAAAAGCGAAGAAGACGAAGGGCGGACGAAAGCAACAACCGGGGAGCATTCAGGAAACGTGCTGTATGTTGGCCAAGCACGATGAAATTGCGCGGCTTATTATTTGAAAACGGATACGCGGCAGAGGAAGAGGAGCCAGGAAAGGGGACAAAGAGACGTAAAGGGGTTTTTAACGGGAGTTTTGGCGGTGAGCGACGATATCGCGTGGAGTCTTCTCCTTTCGCGGGCGATTCCGCTGAAAGGGGCGCGCGATACGATTTTCTGTCAGACGCAAAAACGGAAAAACCGAACACGCGGAACGAGAGAAAAAAAGCGAAAAGAAGAAGAATAGGAAGAGGAAACAAAGAAACGCGTTTAACGTAATTCCTCTTTCCCCCTCTCTCTGAATGCATCTTTTTTCTCTACTTTCTTTCCATGTCTCCCTCCTCTCTCTTACCCTCTTTCTCCCCCCACTCTATCTATTTTCTTTTGTTTCTCTCTGTCTCTCCCTTCTCTCTCTCTCTGCTCTCTTCTCTATCTTTTTTTCTCTCCCTTCTCTTCTTTCTCTCTATCTCTCCTTTTCTCCTTTCTCTCTCTCTGTCTTCTCCCCTCTCTATCTCTTTTCTCTCCTCTCGATCTCTCCCTTCTCTCTCTCTCTGCTCTCTTCTCTATCTTTTTTCTCTCCCTTCTCTTCTTTCTCTCTATCTCTCCTTTTCTCCTTTCTCTCTCTCTGTCTTCTCCCCTCTCTATCTTTTTTCTCTCCTCTCGATCTCTCCCTTCTCTCTCTCTCTGCCCTCTTCTCTATCTTTTTTCTCTCCCTTCTCTTCTTTCTCTCTATCTCTCCTTTTCTCCTTTCTCTTCGTCTCTCCTTTCTCTCTCTCTCTTCTCCCCTCTCTATCTTTTTTCTCTCCTCTCGATCTCTCCTTTCTCTCTGTCTCCCCCTTCACTCCTCTCTTTCTCACCCCTTTCTCACTCTCTCCCTATCTCCCCCTCTCTCTGTCTCCCAGTTTCCCTTTCTTCGTCTCCTTTTTCTGCCGGCTAATTTACTGCCAGCATTAACTTTACCAAAATGTGTAGACACATACACACGCGCACCTGGCCGGGAACACCGGCGTGATTCTTCCGGCTGAAAGTAATTTCTCTTGATAATAACCTCGTCGGACTGACGCTCGCTAGCGAGAAAGAGTTACGGCTCCGCGGCCGGCTCAACCGGAATAAACGCTTACCGTACAGTTTTTCACGGTGATTCGCGGGGCACGTTCCCTCGCAGCGACGAAAAGGCGCCGGGAGCTTTTCGCGCTGGAGACGGAATATTCTTTCGTTTCGGCGCGATACGCGGCACTTCGTCCGGCGAAAAATCGCGTTAACCTCCACCTCCGGCCGTTGATACACCGTGTCCAATTATTGTGACTCGTGCAAGTGCCGACGCGAGTTTTAGCCCGGTCGTTTGCTGGAATTCCGCTCGACACAGGGTGGCCAATTTAAATGACATGGGTGAATTAATTCATCGGAGATTTTTGTAATTTTGCAATTAAATGAAATGGTAAAAATAAAAGGCGCGTCGTGAATAATAGAAATAAAAGGGGATAACGACGGTACGAGTCGGCTTTTAACGTGTAGATAATAATTTGAAATTGCGAAGTAACTATAGCTATAATAATGGTAACGGTAAAATTTATACGTAAGAAACTGTATCATTAAAAATTATTATTACGATAAATAAGTAATAAAGATCTAATTGTAATGTATCGTACGTTTGTGGCAGTCATCGATAATATTCCATTGCGGAATGGAACTGAAAAAATTGATTTCACAAAAATTGATTTGATTGGCCATTTTTATCGCAACAGCCTATCCTGTTCTCCGATTGACTTTTTAATTACTAAATGCCAGCGATCAATTTCTCAAATGAAACACGACCCATTGTAACCGAACGGTAGATCGATGCGTTCAATTTTAAAATGAGTCCATTCGCAGTCCAAGGGTTGCTCGTTCAAAGGACCTTAACATTATACCACGAGTAACTTCTACCATTGAGAATTTAATTTGTTTTACTATTCACTTGCACACTATACACTTCATATTTTATCAATCAACATTTATACTGTAATTACTGTCCGGTACCGACACGTGGCACCAGTCATAATTTTTAAAATTATACTGCTTGCAAATTAAGTTAAAATTTCATCCATAATTCTACCACTAGGCATAAGCTCCGGAAACTAGGTTTAGGCACGTACCTAGTCGCAATAAACCCATAAGGCCAACCGACGTAACTTCCTCATAAATTATGTCAGTACGACTTTTTTCTTGGTTGATTTTTGCCAGTATGACCAAACGTCGACCGGCCTAATGACTTTATTGCCTAGGTTCTCTACCATGCATCACCCCATCCATTCCCTTCCACTCATCCTTCCGGGCCAATCGCTACCCCCATCCTCCACCCAACGATTCAATCCTTGCAAATTCCAAAAACACACCTGCGAAACACCTCCGAACCTCCACCGACCACACCCTCTCCACTTTCCCTATATAACCCCTGTTTCGTCAACTAACGCATTCATTCTTCTCCAATCACGCACATATAGTTTAGTCATCCGTTCTGTTAATTTTTTGTTATTAAATAAACTGTTAAAACCTAATTGTATATTTCACCCCGTATATCTCACCACAGTTGAATCAGTGTTCTCGTGAATTACAACAACACGTCCGACAAGGAGGGTCTGAACAATTACTTTCTTTTAACATTAGAATACGTTGTAATTTAAACGTGGCCAAAAAATGAGCATAACCAATTTTTCGTACTAATTTACAATCGACGTCATAATCGACGTCACCGACCATTAAGGCTTCAAAACGGATCCGAAATCGTTCTCGTCTAGTATCACTCTACGCTTATTAAGAACATTCGCAGGGTTTAATCCTTCGCGATATCGTCGATCGTTGACGCGCTCGACGTTGAGCAAACTCATAATCGTTCCGATTCGCGAGTCCTCAAAGCAACCCCCCTCGAACTTCCGGCGTAGGAGAAGGAGGGACTTGTTTGACACAGCCCGGGGCGGTTCGAAGTCTCGCGCCACGGTTCCTGGCCGGCATTTAATGTTGTTCCACTTGCAACTGCAATAAGTCTCCGGGGCTACACTTCAGATCTATGCCAGGGCTTGTAATTAATCACGCTCCAGATCCTTCAGACATCAACCAATCACTCTGCTGGCCAGATGCACGGTGGAATTATCACTTTTTTATTGCCTGTCCCGATATATACCCTGTTTAGCTCGACGCGTTGTGTACAGTAGCTAACAAAAGTTCGGGACCATTTTCCTAGGTTGTGGTCATACGTTAATTTTTTGATCAATTTTAAATTAATATCGTAGGATCACAAGCTTTCTACGTTAATTTTTATATCCGGTACTGACACATAGCTTTTCTTTATATATTATATATATAAAATATATGTATTTATTATATATTTATTTAATTATTTATTTATTTATTTAATTATTTAATATTTATTATATATTTCATATAATATATAAATCTTAAATATAAAAATATTATATATTAATAATATATAATTTTATACATTTCATATATGCAATTTTTTCTAAGGTACCATAATTCTAAATTTTCTTTCCTATTTAATCGTTGCATTTTTTGGAATATGTAGAGTAGGTCCTAATATTAGTTACACGACAGCATATTCTTTTATCGTGGAGCATTAAAACAATTTTTTCATTGACAATTCATTGCTTCAAAGTCATTGAAGTACGTATTTTTACCTTTTTTTATTTTGTTTTCTTTCACCGATAGTAGTTTATACTTTAATACTTCATATCCTATCTCTGTATCTCATATAACACTCTTTCTATCTCTAGCGCGTTATCTTTCCTCCTATAACTAACAACTACCTTTTCATTTTATGCATACATTGTTTTTTATTTCGCCAAACATTTTTTAACTTTTTTTTTTTTTTTATCATTTCGTGTGTTTTTACAGTTACGATGGTCATTTTTCTTATCAAATTTTTTTCTCCGGACGAATTTCGAAATTTTTCTGAAACTAATAGCGTTTGAAAAGAAAAACGAAAAGTAACTTTCGGATGAATTCGAAATCCTGAATTTTCGGGTGAGAAATGAGGAAACCTAACTCATTTCTATCGTTGATAGTTTTATCGTAAGAAATTGCACCGATTAAAATTACAATTTGCAAAACTATAAAAAATATATAATGTTGACACATAACTTTCAAAATCATTATACCACTGTACACACTGTAAATATATGTTGTAAATAATAAAATGATAAAATGTAATTTCATTATGTAGAAAGGTCGCTTTTAACACTATTCCTACCAACACTTCACGTATACTTATTTATAACTACAAATTTTCCTCGAAAAATAGACAATGAAAAAAGAAGTGAATATTGAAAAATGTATTATACGTATATTTGAGAAAAATGTCTAAAGTTTAAAGGTGATTCAATTACGTTGTATCTTTGAAATTGTAATCGAAATTTTAAAAACGGTCATTCGACCGGTTGTGGTAGGAATAGTGTTAAAACCAAACTAAACGATTTGCATGTAACTACTCGTTGAACAATTGAAACACTATTATTCGCTTAATATAGTGAAAAAAGAATTCATGAATTATAAAATTAGCTAACATTTTCGCGAAAATCTTCGCCATAAATTTTCACGAACGATCGATCCACAAAATTTTCAACGACCTCCAATTGGAAAACCCTTCGCATCGGTTTCATCCCCCATATTAACCGTACACAGAGCGTCTGCCAGTTTATTAGGTTCCTCTAATTCACGCGAGATAATTCGGTTCTTAAGTTACATTAACCGACCCCGTTTTACAGCTGTTCTCTGTCGCCTCTCTGCCTTCCTTCCGTTCAGCTCGCGGAATCTCAACGGCAAACAAAAGGATCGTATCCATTTCCGCGGATCCTAACTCGTGACATCCCCCGTAGGGATGTAATTCTGTGTGTGCAGCGCTGGCGCACCTTACAAGTATGCCGTGCAATCCCGTTGTTTGCCAGCCAACCGAAATCCGTCGCTTTATTTAATTAGAAGCGGCGGAAAACGCTTTCAACGTCCGCGGAATATGATAAATCGCGTTTATTATAACATAACGGCACCGTGTCTGGGTTCCTACTCTAAACAGGTCAACATTGGCGTATGAAATATACAGTAGCGGACGAAATTTTGAGACCAAAGTGTCAAACGAAATTAAGTTAAATAATTTGTAAGAAATAGCACGATAAACAAGATTCGTATTCTATGTTAATCAATAAATAGTGTTCTATCGTAGTAACGATAAAAATTATTACACAGACAATATTTGCAGACAATATAAAATTATGTTCTACATTGTCTTTTGTTTGCTACTTTAAATTAATTAATTAATAAGAAATAACAGTATAAATAAAATTTGTATTCTATGTTAATCAATAAATAAGCGAAAGATTTTTCTTTTTGAAGTTCTTTATTCGACTGCCTTCCGTCAGCTAAGATACCTTTGCTTATCGCCTAACTGTGGCAATCGTTCTAAAGATCGCCTACAAATGTAACGTTGAAGGAATCGAACGTGGTGTTTTATTCGTTTATTTTATCTTAACCCTTTCGCTTGGGCAGTCCAGTTTTTCGAAGCCCTAAATAACAACTGTGCTTAATAAAACAATCGTAGCTCTAATACAGCAAGTACTTGTAACATGAAAAGATTTATACAAAATTATATTAGTTATTATAATAACATTAGACCAATTACAGTTTACATATTTTTAGGTATATCCGGTGCTCGAAGCGAAAGGGTTAACTTTAATACGTACAGGTCCTCGGTTCCATTCGAGGAACGGAATTCCTCCCTGTTCGTATTCCCCGGGAAAATTTTAATCGAAATCCACCCCCGTCACCCGCCTCGCCAGAGTTAACGGACTCTGTCCGCGAGGGGTGGTTAATCTTCGAAAATTTTGACCTCTCCGCCCGACAACGGAGCCTGCGAGAAGGTCCCAGCAGTTCAAATGAAATGGGCGGGGCCGCAGCCCGGTGAATACCAACCATCGGCCGCCATCTGCGAACCGTCGCTCGAACAATCTTGGAAACTGTGCAACGGGGTGCACGGGGCTGCAATCGTGGCGCGTTCCAAACCACCCTTGAAACGGGAATTCTGTGGATTTCTCCTTTTCCCCTCGGGATTCCACGCGGCGTGCACTCTTGATCGATGACCAGGCGCAGGGAACCAAATGTTCCCGGTTCGTGAAATTGGAAAACATTACCGGGCGCTTGGGAAAGGATTCTATCGGCTGGGCTACCCTCTTGGAAAAGAAAAAGAGGAGAAAAGGGTCTTCGAACGATAGCTCCTGCAGTTATTATCGATTTGGAATGGAATAATTCTGTAGTTCTTTGTTTTATTTTTGGAAGTTGGGAATTTATATTTTTGGGGATGATTATTTAATACTAACGAGTGCTTGGGAAAGGATTCTATCAGCTAGGCTACCCTCTTGGAAAAGAAAAAGAGGAGAAAAGGGTCTTCGAACGATAGCTCCTGCAGTTATTATCGATTTGGAATGGAATAATTCTGTAGTTCTTTGTTTTATTTTTGGAAGTTGGGAATTTATATTTTTGGGGATGATTATTTAATACTAACGAGTGCTTGGGAAAGGATTCTATCAGCTAGGCTACCCTCTTGGAAAAGAAAAAGAGGAGAAAAGGGTCTTCGAACGATAGCTCCTGCAGTTATTATCGATTTGGAATGGAATAATTCTGTAGTTCTTTGTTTTATTTTTGGAAGTTGGGAATTTATATTTTTGGGGATGATTATTTAATACTAACGAGTGCTTGGGAAAGGATTCTATCAGCTAGGCTACCCTCTTGGAAAAGAAAAAGAGGAGAAAAGGGTCTTCGGGCAATAGCTCCTGCAGTTATTATCGATTTGGATTTTGAATAATTCTGTAGTTCTTTGTTTTGTTGTTGAAGCTTGGGAATTTATATTCTTGGGGATGATTATTTAATACTAACGAGTGCTTGGGAAAGGATTCTATCAGCTAGGCTACCCTCTTGAAAAAGAAAAAGAGGAGAAAAGGGTCTTCGAACGATAGCTCCTGCAGTTATTATCGATGTGGATTTTGAATAATTCTGTAGTTCCTTGTTTTGACTTTGGAAGTTGGGGATTTATATTTTTGGGTGGTTTATTTAGTTAACAGTTTGACTGCCACGTTAGTCATATATTACTGGTTATGAAACCCCACTTTCCCATTCCTTTTCCTTCTCTCACTCTCCTTCTCTTTCCTTCCCAACACCCACATGCTTTTGCTTATTACCAGAACCTGGTAATTAACACTTTACCAACCGGAAGCCTATTAATCAGCTTTTATACACTCAGCCTGTAAATTTTGTGATTATTCACAGCAACCTTATAAATCCACTGTAGTTAGTTTCCAAAATTTACTATGATTTTCTACAGAAGATATAAATAAAGATTTGTTTTCTGTGTATTCGACAATTTGTTCATGTAATTTTCAATTTGATCGGTTCCATTCAAATAAGTACAGTATAATCGTCGGTAGTTCTATTTTGAAAGAAAATCATTGTAATCGATCCATTAGTGATGCGTCCGCGCCAAAATGAGCCGATCGAGAATACGTATGCAATAAGTTAAGTCAAGAGCAGTCAGTAAAGTGTTAACAATTGCAACAAAAAAGTCACACCCCCTGTTTCACCACCCTCTGAGCATCGTTTCCGGTTCCGCCCCTGGCGTCACAAGTTCACATACTGTTGCTTATTACCAGAACCTGGTAATTAACACTTTACCAACCGGAAGCCTATTAATCGGCTTTTATGCACTCAGCCTGTAAATTTTGTGATTATTCACATCAACCTTATAAATCCACTGTAGTTAGTTTCCAAAATTTACTATGATTTTCTACAGAAGATATAAATAAAGATTTGTTTTCTGTGTATTCGACAATTTGTTCATGTAATTTTCAATTTGATCGGTTCCATTCAAATAAGTACAGTATAATCGTCGGTAGTTCTATTTTGAAAGAAAATCATTGTAATCGATCCATTAGTGATGCGTCCGCGCCAAAATGAGCCGATCGAGAATACGTATGCAATAAGTTAAGTCAAGAGCAGTCAGTAAAGTGTTAACAATTGCAACAAAAAAGTCACACCCCCTGTTTCACCACCCTCTGAGCATCGTTTCCGGTTCCGCCCCTGGCGTCACAAGTTCACATACTGTTGCTTATTACCAGAACCTGGTAATTAACACTTTACCAACCGGAAGCCTATTAATCGGCTTTTATGCACTCAGCCTGTAAATTTTGTGATTATTCACATCAACCTTATAAATCCACTGTAGTTAGTTTCCAAAATTTACTATGATTTTCTACAGAAGATATAAATAAAGATTTGTTTTCTGTGTATTCGACAATTTGTTCATGTAATTTTCAATTTGACCTGTTCCATTCAAATAAGTACAGTATAATCGTCGGTAGTTCTATTTTGAAAGAAAATCATTGTAATCGATCCATTAGTGATGCGTCCGCGCCAAAATGAGCCGATCGAGAATACGTATGCAATAAGTTAAGTCAAGAGCAGTCAGTAAAGTGTTAACAATTGCAACAAAAAAGTCACACCCCCTGTTTCACCACCCTCTGAGCATCGTTTCCGGTTCCGCCCCTGGCGTCGCGAGTTCTCGCGGCCGTTTTCCGCAGTGGCGGCCGCAAAACGCGAGATTCAGGCCGGCCGCAGGCGGTGCGCGGCGAGCGTGTGTCGCTTTTCCGCGGAGAAATTTCGAAGGGAAGTGAATTCGCGCGGCCCCCCGCCTAATCAATGATGTATCCTCCTCCGCGCGCGCGCTTCCACGGCCAACTTCGCCCTAGATACCTCGAGCCCCGAGGGCACGCCTCCGCCCCTCTCGCGTATTATTTGGCGAGGGGGGTTGGCTGCGGGGCCGTACACACACTCGTGCACACATGCAGACGCACACGGGGTGGCAAAGTCCCCGAGAATAATTACAAGTTCGCCATTGAATGTGGAATCCGCTAAATAACGCGGAAACAGCCGCATTGCGATTCAATGATTAATTCAATCTTGGAGGGGGGGGGGGGGGGGCAGGGCTAATGCATACTGATCCGAAGGGATACGTTTGGCCCGTTTTAACCCTTTGCGGACGGAGCAGTAAAGAAAATAGTTACGTCGCGCATTTGTGTTATAAAAACTAAAGCTGTATTTAAATAAGTTTTTCATGAAATCTAACAAAATCATAAACAAATAAATTTAGGCAAACTTGACTTCTTAGGCTAGTATACCCATGCGTATCTTATACGTGTCGTTTATGACAGACAAACGCCAGCCGCAGCGCGAGAGTTGGGCGGATATATCCGACACTCGTCCGCAAAGGGTTAACGGATTCCGCTGCAGACGACGCACAGTCGATCCAGGGTGAAAATAGAAAAATCAACTTTCGTATGGGCGATAGTATAAAATGAAAAGGTGTTTATAAATGGTATTAGGTTAAGATGGGTTATTATGAAAAATAGATGAGATGAGTATCGTATGTCATGCGTCATCTTAGACGATGGAAATTTTAGTTGCCACGCACGGGTATTAAAAAGAATTTTATTTTATTATTTTTAATGGAACATATTATCGAAAGTAGATGGTGTTTATTATAAACTTTGTTTTCTGTTTCTTTTACTGTTGCTTTAAATTACATTAGTCGTTTAAAGTGGCCATTTTTTTCAAACTTTGGTTAAACTTTTATGAAATACTTCTCAAAACTTCGGTGTGTCTGTAAAATGATTTGTTAACGCTACAATATGTTAGAATATGTACAAATAAATCGTAAATGGCCAAAATTCGACTTTTGTACGATTACTTATTAGGTACTTGTTTCCACTTATTTGCAGCAAATACGTCAAACTAAGAATAAATTTGGTTCATTCTACGGTTGAAACGTATATTATAATTGAGATATCTTTCTTCAAACCGATATAAATTATATGGTTTTCTAAACCTATCAATTTTCTGTCGACTTTATAAGCATCCACGAAATTTATTGAGAACATCAACATAATAAAATCGGTCGCCTTTAGCAGCACCGATTTTTTGAAGAATTTTTCCGAGTTCACAAAAATGAAGAAGAAGATTCCACTCGTTACTCGAAATAGACAAAGCTCGGAAGGCAGCGCCTGAAGTGTAACCTTCACAAAGATGTAACATCAAGATAACACAATATAATTCTTTTTTTTTTCTAGGCCGCGTACCTCAACGTTTGCCTTCCGGTCTCTGTTTAGTCTCATCTCGTAAAAATGTAGCGGTATCCCGAGTTTGCACGAGCACGCGAACAGATCTAGTTACGGCCTGTTAACAGTAAACAATTATTAGTCCCCTGTGAACTTACACAAACCCCACCCCTCCTTTTCTTTTTATTTAACGAAAGACCCACCGTTTATTTATAAATCGTTAAGTCGTCCTCACGATCAACTGGATCTCGCGTCGCGGTTCGCTTTCGGATAATGAAGCAAACGATCCGAGCAAACGTTGCTCGATTAACACGATTTTTTTGTTAACAATCACGTCCCCTGTCCCCGTCCAGGTGAATCGTACCTATCGCAGAAACGATCAGATCGTGTTTTTCGTGCAACGAACCGGGGGGATCGATCGCGTTCGTATTCCTTTCAGGCGTTCAGTCACGATGTACATCCTGGTGGTGTGCTATCTCATGTGGGTATCGCGGGTTTCCGGGGTGAAAAACATCACACACGGAGTGGCGAGACACCTTAGATCTATCGGATATCCCGAGGGCAGCAGCTTAGGGGTGAAGTACCGAACAAATCATTTAACCCTTTACACTCGAGAAGTGACTGTTAGTCATCTAAAATTAACTTTAAAAATTCTGTAATTTGAAATATTTACTAAAATTCGCCTACATTATACGTAATTCAGTTTAGTTAAGCGATATACTAAAATTTACATGTATGACTATTTAACCTCTGAGTCTAATTAATAAGCAAATTAACTAAAGTTTGAAAATTAGCGAAAGTATCATTTGGTGACTAACAATCACCTCTTGAGCGCAAAGGGTTAATTTTTCATCGACTAACGCTGCCGCGAAAATATAAACTACTGTCGTGGAAACGATTGAACCGGTGATTATGAAAGAGTGGTGTAAATTGGATATTTCGAAAAAGAGAAAAAAAGAGAGGAAGAATTGAATATGTCGTGACGCGTTGATTTATTCGGTTATTTTTGTAGTAGCCATGTTTACGGTATTCCCCGACAAAGTTGTGCGAAAATATATCGAAGATATTCAGTTTATTCGACTGGATTTATTTGTCTATTTATTTTTAAAGTACCGAAAGCAGCAGATCGTTGAAAAAGAAAGAAGAAAAGTGGAACGGTTATAGCTTTACTGTAGCAACACAATTACACTTTATGCCTACAATAATCGCAGTTATAGTTATGGCTAGTTATAATAATTATAACTAGTTAATTATAATTATAGCTAGTTATAATAATGATAAAGCTATTGATTACACTATCAAGTGTTTATCAGCTATCAATTATATCATCCATTATAGATCATGTTACTAATTATACTATTAGTTATATCGTTATCGATGGTGTCATTAATTATCTGTTATATAAGTATTGTCTCTACTAAGATATTTTCTTACAGCCTACGTTAACTATTTCTAACGTTACGATCGTAAAAAGAAAAGGAATACGTACTTTCTTCTCTGTTCGAATCTCTCGAAAATGAAAAAGCATATATTTATCAATTATGTACTATCAATTATCGATTATATAGTTAATCAATAATATTATTAATTGTCTATTATGAGAAGTTTGAAAAGACTCTTTCTTACAACCTAATTTCTACTTACAATTTACAACTTACTACCTACTTCTGAAACGATGAAAGAAAAGCATCTGAATCTCTCGAAACGAGAACGATCTTTTAACTTACACCATATTCTCATAATAACCGAGCCACAATTAACCTTCTGTCTGGGAGACGTCATTCATTTCATGTGCCATTGTAGACTTTGACGTCTGAGGGAAGTCAAGATATTTTGAAATGTTTCATACTTCACAAAACCACTAATTTATTATTTTATAACATTACTTAACTATTGTCCATTAACATTACATCTCAACCTGGTTAAATGTTACATAGCAATGCATATTTCAAAATAAAATGTTCGGTTTCTAAGCTTGCGTATAACTATTCGGTTGAGCCAAATTAAGTAGTATTTTTCGGACGCATCAGATCTCGTTTATATTTGTACATCAAAGGATTAAGACGGTGAACCAGTACCGCAATTTACATTAAATTAATCTCCACAGTGACAGTGTGCTACTCAGTCTATTTTGTTACTTATAACTTTGATGTACGTTTAAAAAGGACCCAGCGTCCGTTTAATAATAAGTAAATGAACAAATACTCGAGGCTAAGAACCGTAATACAACGCGTGTATGGTTATCACGAAAGAAACACGTTTGTTGCGTTCACAGTTATTCTTCGCCCTCGGATTGCCCGTTAATATCCCGGACAAAACGGTCCTAGTTTCCATGTACTTCGAGGCGAATTACCCCCTCCCAGGGGAATGGAACTCCAGTTATTACTTGGACAACGAGCTTTATCTCAAGAAACGTAGCCTGGATCGACGGCTGGCGTACGAGATTCTTATGAACAAGCTGGAAAGGTGAAGGAACCCGTTAAGAAATCAGGGGAACCGCCTCGAAATGAATCTCCGTTGAATCGAATCGAAAGATTCGTTGCTTAGAATAGAGTATATAACAAAGCGACGATGAAACATATTTTTTTTTTACGTTTTGTCCTTTATGCAGCACAGGAGCATCAGCTCGTCGCTGCTTTTTGCTTATTTTGAAAAACTAATTCTCTGCTTATTGTTCTCTTTTCGAGTCTCTTAGCCATTGGGACTAAATACCAATGTTTATCGTCCCTGCCACTTGGACGTTGCTTTATTTTAATTTGACTTTTAACCCTTTGGCTACTATGACCGCGTATATGCGTCTGACGAAAGCTAAAGCTAAGATTTTATTCTTATCTTTTAATGAGATTCATCTACAATTTTTTAATTCTAAACTGCTTTGGAGTTCTCAAATTTCGTTCGCTATAACAGCCTACTATTAATTATAACCATTTACTATTATAGCATTAGTCAATTTTTCCGATCTCTCATTTAGAGCAACACAATTGCTAATAGAGCACGCGGACCAGGAATATTTAACACTCAAAGGGTTAATTCGACTTTTAATCAGCAACGATGGAACAGTGAAAGATTTTCCTTTCTTTCGTTTTTGTTTCGCAGCTTCGGCTATTCCGGGGAGAACTGTCTACTGAGAATGATCTGCGAAGTCGCCAACTACCCCTTGACCGGTAACGGGGTGCTCGGCGACGTGCTGCAAATTCTATTCACGTGAGTAACCACCTAAAAAGTGAACCCACTGGTCCTATTGAAATTCCTATTTCGAAATTCCGACGGAAATTCTTCATCAAAAATTTCCCAATAAACTACATAACTCGTCCACAAGTTTTGCAACAGCGCCTTTTTGTCCAATTGAAGAAAAAAAAAAAAATGTTCAAAATACATGTTGCATAATTTGCGTAATTGCAGGCCATCCTCCTCGCGAGATGAAAATCTTCCCAGCAAAATCACCGAGGCCGAGCACGCGAGGGACTGCAGTAGCCGCTACAAAAAGTGCCCCCGGAGCCCATTAGCTTTGATAAGGCGGCACGATCTCAACGATAACAGCTGAAAAATCCTCGACACGGTATCGAAACGAGACCTTCGCAACACGCCCGATATACATTCACGGACAGACGTTCGATGATAAACTTCTCTCTCACGGAAAAAGAAAATACACCAATAAAAACCAAAAAAAAAAACAAATTGTTACGTCGCCCGAGTGAATAACGCTTATCGTCTTGGAACGATAAACAAGATTTTTGTGCAATAGTGTTGTAACATTTATTGAATTTGAAAATACATGCTTTCCCTCTTCACATCACTACTTCTTGCTCTCTCTCTCTCTGCGCACCATTCGCACGATTTATTTTCGCCATCATTCGCCTCGAGGAACATCTTCAGATTGTCTCGTGACACGAAAACGCTTGAGAACGTGGTGAAACACGGCTGCACTTTCTTACACCTTCTGCGTGCGGCACGTGTACACAACACAACATTATCCACGGTGCCATTTTCAGCCACGTGAAACAATTTGTCTAGATCAGCGTTTAAATACCGGAACAACGAAACAGGTGGGTACATACTTACGAGCTACGGAAGAGGAATACAGTTTATATCAAGACCTAACTCTCTGCTGTTCGAATTTGTACGTGTGAACAATTTCTCGAAACAGCGAACCTAATGTGTTACGATTACAAGTTAAAGAGGAACATGCGATCTCGTGTGTGTGTGTGTGTGTGCGTGGACACAGCAGTTTCGAAATGATGTCGGCCCGATGAGAGAAGGCGAAATTTTGTCGGCGCTCGGTGTTTCTTAAAGATAAACAAAACCTTTGTTTCACAACAACAGTTATCCCGATCACTGTGCGCATATTCACAATAATTGCTTCCCGCGATTACAATGTACATGGGTAAGCGCTATGTTCGACAACGTAAGATCACAGAGTACGATCGAGAGGAGCGAGACGAAAGTGTTTAGCCGTAAGATCGTGGACACGGACATGGAAACACGTTTCCAAACAGGCACATAGCCTGCTTTATTTTTCGGCAAAATTAAACGCAAAGCATGCAAATTATGCTGCTGCTATTGTAACTTAGCCGAATTCTTTCGTTCGTACGGGTCGTGAACGTTTCTCTATCTAACCGGTCCTTTAACATCAATTCCCCCTCGCTTAAAACGACACCGGATCTTTCTCCTAAATACGGACTTTCCTAGAAAATGAAACGCTTCAGTTCTTGTCAACGGTCTTGATCAGTATGGGTAACCTTGTCTCTTCATTCCTCCTTTTTACATCTTCAAGATAGTGAAACACATTTTCGTACACCACGAACGTGAGCACTGTAGCTGGAGTCACCCTGGTCAGGTTCGCACTTAGTCCTTTGTAAAAGCCACGCCAACCCTCATACCTGTAATTAACCACCAGCAATACCCTTTCGTTAATTCGCTTCCTCTGTTTCCGTTTCTTTTTTAATTTCGTCGTTGATCGCGTAGCACTTTCTCATTCGCACTAAGCTTTGAAACCGGCGTACGATTCTTGTCGTATTTCATTGTTCAAAGTTTCTCAATCTCTCCCTCTCTCTCCCCCTCTCTCTATCTGTCTATACATATGTCTATCTTCATATCTCTCTTCCTCTTTCTCTCCCCGTCTCTCTTTCTCTCTTTGTGTTTACAACAAAAGGTCATCGTACATCAGAAAAACTCAAAGTGATAATAATCGTAGACTACAAGAGATATTATCGTGAACGGTGCACATACGTATCTCTGTCGTTCAATGGGAATGACAAGCGGGTTACATAATTCTGTTTATGTACTTTAATTAATTAACGTCTTTATTAGTTGATCGGTCATCGATAACGAGAGTTTCTTGACAATAGTGAATTAGTTTGTTAAAGGAATACATCCGTACGTGCGAAATCACAGAGATGGATAAAGGAGTTTTCTCAAAGTCCAAACAATTCCAATTCTACACAGTTTATTTCTTATCAAGATGATTGTTTTTTATCTGTAGGTTTGATATGTTGTAGGTACACGTACAACGTAACAAATTATATACGTCCAAAAATCGTACTGCTGGTTGTTTAACAATTGTTCCGTCTAATCGCAATTACATTCCACTTCTCACATACACGGAAACACATTGCTCCCTTTCTCTCTTTCTCTCTTTCTCTCTCTCTCTCTCTCTCCCATTTACATATTGTTCATACGTTAATGCTTGTGGCCTGCCACAACGATTCATTTATTCGTGCAGATAATCGAAAAAAGTGAAAGGACAAACGGATGATCGTTTGGTGAAGCTGCTTGTTGTCACCACGATCATCCCTGACTCGGAGAAAAATATCTGAACAACCGTGAGAAAAAGCCGGCGCGGCACCCCTCCTGTTATCGATCGTTTGACAAATATTTTTCTACACCGAGCTCTACAAACTTTATACACAACAATTAAAAGCTTTGCACTTGCTAGCGTGAAAACCAAGAGAAGTGAACATCTAAATTGTTCAACAGCTACTTTATACCGAGAAACAATTAAGTAATGAGTTCCAGCCACGGCTGGACGTATAAATAAATACGTATAAATAAATTGAACCTACTAAACTCGGAAGTTGCAATAACGTCAAATTTTATTGCTACAATTCAGTTTCGTCGAGTGCCAGACTCTACCATGAACTTTGCAACATTTAGTCTATTGGTTTCTCGAAATGAGAATACTCCGTTCATTGCGTACAGAAATGTAACGACAACATAGATAATAATCGAAACATAGGTAGTTATTACATTCCTAAGCATATCTTTGTCTCGATTACCTTTAACCAAAAGAAATTCATCTATTTATTTGCGCATGTTCGCAAAATGGTATGCAATTACTGTTTGTCGTTTGTACGGTCGTACGACTTTCCTACCTTTTTCCTTTCCTTTTTCTAACATATCTGTACTATTCGCTATTTATATCTTTACAATAAAGTATACAAACTTTTCTTTAAATAAAATTATTCTTAATCCAGTTACAAATAATATTAATTTATATTAATTAGAGCTATTTAAATGTAATTTTTTGTTTAAAAAATATTAATACACGTGACATATAATATATACTTAAGTGCCAGCCCGAAGGAGAATTGCTAATAAGAAAAGTAGTTTAATTATCTTTAAGACACATAAGCTTTCGTTCTTTCTCATAGCTTACAGGGAAAAATAAAATTACTCTGCAGCGCAAAATATTGAATAAATAAAATATATGTATATAAATGATCTGTATAAATTATTGCTGTTCCAAAAATAAAGTTAACATATCTTTTCGTATGAAAATATCTAAAATATCGTTTGTTCAATCCGCTTTCTGTTCTTTTCATTTGAGAATACGGTACTCGAAACAGTCATCAGACATATACAATGGTCGTAAATAACGAATACTAGAGACTGTTTCCAATTTTTCCTAATAACAGTAAAAACAAACTAGTACACTACCTGTTCTCGAAGGTAAATTTAAATAAATTACACCCCTATATCTCTATATAGTGTATGCAGGCATTTGCTGTGATAAAGTTCTATTATTAAGAACAATAAAACTATTCTCAATAATATCATTTGTTGAGTAAATTGCTTTTCTAAAAGAGTTCCCAGAAATATTGTCTAAATTAATTGGACAGCTGTATCTATTACAACCACCATATAGCGTTTCTTTGTTTTTTTTTTAAATTTATACTATTAAAATATATATTCTTCTTTAAGGAAATATTCAACGTTAATCAACAACGCTACTTGTCTGACTGATTTATACCAATGAAATATAAAGAGCAGAATGACAGAAATTTATATGCCGAAGCTAGAAATCGATATATATTGCTTTGCCATTTGTACGAAAATATTAGCATGAAGAAATAACCGCGTTCTTCTAGTAATACTGTTTTAGATGTATCTCCGACTAACCAGACAAAAAAGAATAAAAACTTCCAAGATACAACCAATAGAAGACTTAAATAAAAAAATTATCTGCCGATTACTTCTATCAATTAGCAAGTTACATACAGGGTTGGAAAAGATCAAATATCAAAGTATAATTTCTACCACGAAAAATTATAGAATATTTAAATATGTTACTGTTTCTTCTATATTAAAAAGTTTTAGATTAATGTAATCTAAAGTGTCAATAAGAGCTGTCAGGCACGTTAGAAAATGTTTCATAAATTACGATAATTAAACAGATATTTGGTGTAACATGTAAAAGGTATGGTGATAAGCCTTTATAAAAACCCCTTATTCCTTCTGACCTCCATATCGATCGAACGCAATGAATACTGCCATTATAGTTGTGATGATGATCTTGAAGTCGTGCTCTAACAACTTGATAAGGATAAGTCGAAGCGGCGGCAATCAATTTTGAAACTGCCGCAAACAATATGTATTTCCCCGTACTCTGTAAATAAACATAACATTATAATAAATAACACATTTGTTTAGCGTATCTAATCAAGTAACAAAACATACCAGTTTATTATCAATTGGTAGATTCAAGTAATTATTATACCAATTTTTCAATTCTTCGTATACCATAAATTGGATAGCACCGTGCGAAACACCAAACATGCCGGGAACGAAACCCTATATAAAAAAAAGAACATTCAATACATGAATAATTAAACTGCAACTCTATAAGATTCCATTTTCAAAAAAAAAAAAAAAAAAGGAGAAGTTCACTTACCCGATACAAGCCTTTAACCCCTTCAGTTCTGTAGATCTTTCTAATCGCATCTCTCATGCCATTATATCTAAGCGTTTCCGGAAGATTCTTATCGTCCATATATTGCAAACACAAACGTGTCTTCACTACCCAAAGTGGATTTGTCACCAGTAAAGTAAGAATCCCAGCGTCAGCTGCAGCAAGCATATGCATCAAAGGTCCCAATGGCTTCTTGCTGTTTCCACCTTGGATGAATGTTTTAATGAAATTGTAGCTAAATGAAAATAACAACTGAATGAGCAACAATCAACAACCTTCCAAACTCTTCCTCTATTAATATCCCTTACTGTATTATTTTTCCAGTAGCTTTACTTGAGCATAATATTACTTAAAGTTACAATTAAACTTTATTACAAGTACAACGTTTCTGTATTGCATTTGAATCGAAGTTAAATTATAAAGCAAGAGATTAATACTGTTTATGTAACAAAATAATTTAAAGATCCTTACAAAACGAAGTAGCAACCCCATGCGCTACTAGATCCCAGAACATTTGGTGTTACACCTCTGTAAAATCCTTTCACTCCTTCAGTCTTAATAATTTGTTTGACGGCGCTTTTCATGCTTTTGTAGTGTGGACCCACGCTTGAGCGGCTATCGCTAACTGCAAAAACATTACAAAATGATGAGTATCTTCATATACGCAACAGTAGACCAAGTTAGACAACAAGAGATACAACAGTAACCATATGCATTCTTTTGAACTACTATCGCTCTCCGGGTACATTGACTATTTCTTCTTATTCGACACGAGACGATAATAAAGAGGAGCCAGACGATAAGCGAAATCTAATTATTTTTTCTCCCGTCACGTGTCTCAGTTTATCTGACAAACTTGCTGCAATACCCACTCCCAATGACACTTCCCGTTCAAATCATAATTCATTTTTAATTACACTGTGCATTATTTCGTCGAACCGGTTTCATAAACACCGCCATATCATTGGTACATTATTTTCATTCCTTTATCAATGAATAACAAAGAAACTGTTTTCATTTGCTCTTTGCGCATCCAAGGTATTTGTTACGATAAGCTATCGCCACATTACATTATTTAATAACATGTAAACGTGCTATAAATGCCTGGGATTGCGACGTTGCAAAATTAATTCAAGGCGTCGATAATAAATTCTTAATACCAACACTAACATACGTGATCCCCGTACGAATGAAATTTTACATCAGTATTTCACATTAAAACGAGCCTTGCGCCACGATTGGACATATTATATTCCGCAGTATCGGGCAAAAATTCATGACCAAAAAGTCTACGAAATTAAACTAAGTAGTTTATAAGGAATAGCGTGGTAAACAAAATTTGCATTCTCTGCTAATCGATAAATAATGTTCTACCATAATAACAATAAAAATGAATGTACAGGCAATATATATGCAGGCCATAAAGCTATGTCCTATATTGTCCTCTCGACTTAAACTTTTGTCCGCAACTATACATATATACAGGGTGGATCAATAAAAACTGTCACCTTTAAATACCCTTGGAATTATGGAAATCAAAGGAAAGTATGTTAAAAATTCCTCCTTATATTACAAACGCTGCTAGGATCGTATAATAATTACTTTTATATAGAATTCGAAAAATTTTTGCTCCCTTCCATAGTTCTAGACCGGTGTTTCTCAACATGGGGCCCACGCCCCACCGGGGGGGGGGGGGGGGGGGCAATTCGAAAATGGACTCTATATATGTTTTGAAATTTTACTTACTGTGTTTTGTTAACAATTTCATAGTGATTTTTTCCTAGAACCTATCATTTATGTTTCTTAAGCGAACAAATCAATTTTTTAAAATTCAAATTAATTAATTTATTAATTTATTAAAAATTATGTATGTTACATGGGGGGGGGGGGCATACAAACTTTAGAAAGGTTAAGGTGGGGCATGGCACAAAAAAGGTTGGGAAACACTGCTCTAGACACAATCCGGCAGCAATAAATTTTATTGGACCATTTGTGCTGACGAATCAATCGTGTCACAATTCGGATTACTTTTACGTGGACGAATAAACGGTTCTCTATTCGTGCCCCAACAAAAGTTTCCATGATAACATTTAAAGTAGAATTACGTAACGTTACGAAAAGGATTAAAGTATTGAGTTCACTTCTTTTTTCTTTCCAACAAAATAGCAAACAAACGTTACAAATAATATTTTGCCATTTTTCACGTGGAATGTGAGATCTTTGTATTACACACACATATATATATTTATATGAGTTATTATAGCCTATTAACCCTTTGCATTCGAATTTAGTGTAACCATGAATTACCGCCAACTCGGAATTTATTTTTTTATTCAATCAAAACAAAACTTTTCCAATACGTTATTATCATACTTGGCTGTAACATTTCATGAGTATAATTTAAAAAAATGAAAAGTTCACAAAATATTTATTTATACACAATACGCTGAGACGTACGAGTGCAAAAGGTTAAGAAATAAAATGAAGAAAATAAATTAATAAATATGATTGTACAATTATTTTATAAGAACAATTTCAAAGAGTTCGTTCGACAGGTTCTCGTGAATCAATTCTCGTGTGGTCGATTGCCGGTTTCCCCACGAGGCGCAACCTTAATCGCACAAGAAACGCGCTAAAATGTAATCGCGTTCAGACCTCACGTGCTTCTGACGCAATCCGTACAATTTCTTGCCGTTTGGTATGTAGCCAACGAATTTTACGACGAAAATATAACAAGAAGCCTCCTGATGACATCGTCATCGGCCTTTTAACCATGATAACGAGAGCAAAAAACTACGGGTCGATTAGGCATTTTTTTTTAAGACTGTTGCGAACATTAACCCTTTGTTCCCGGGTATCATTATACTATTTGGATTACATCTGGCTCCATCTCTTTACCTAAATTTGTAAATTCAGAATTACTTGTTCAATATTTTATAGCACGAATTTGTTATGTATGTATTGCGTGTGTGTGCATACACATATGCGCGCGCGCAAAGTTATAAACGTATGTACAATGAAAATTAATAATACAAAAATAATGAAAAATATGGACAAGAATATAAAAAAAAAAAGATGTTCATTGTGTTACCGTTACATATTTGTAAATATTTATTACTTCATATTATTGTTAATACAATTCCTTCGTTCGCAGCTTTATAAGCTTTCATAATATGAGAAGACTATAATATAAAGCTTTTTGATGTATGTCCAAATATTACTTGAACATACTTTTACGTAGCTATAAAACCGCGATATTGTGAAAGTAAACTGTTGATTCTATTCTGAAAGCTTCATATTTTTAAACGTGTGCAAATATACAAATATTCTCTTGCAAACATGATCGTTCGGACAAAAAGATTTGCAAAAGTAATCCTTCACGTAAATTTGCTTTAGTAAAGTACTACGGGTTAATGCTTTCTGGTGTGGAAAACTTTACGAGCGTGCCTGAATAAATTGCTATTTTTACATAAATTGTGCCCACTTTCCACAGAACACGCGAAACGAGCTAATTAAAGGGAATGACGTCAATAAACAAGGGTACGTTCCTCGATGGTCAAGGTGCAATAAATATTTCAGTTTACGATTCGCCGGAACGTATTTAAATATGTACACGGAAAAGGAACAATACCAGACCATACGACTGTGGTCGTCATTCACTGTATTGTATTGAATAACATTACCGATAACCTGGCCAATTCTGAGTAATCTCTAAGTAATTTAAGCATAATATTCCTATGCTTTACGATATAGACGATGCTAATCTTCAAATGGATTGCAAATTTTAATGTAGTCATAATATTTCAAAATATGTATAGGGGTCAGTTAAGAAATGCTGAATATTAATGTCTCCCATATGTTCGTATGGAAAAAAAATTTCAGTAGGATTATATTCTTTTTCGATGTTTGTTACTGTATAAATACGTGTATTTTCATAAAATTCGCGAACAAAACATAACACAGATTTTCTGAGAATAGCTTTGCAAAATCTTTAATTTCCATTTATGTTTCGAATAATAACATACTTGTAACGATAGCAATAAGAATGCTAGGAACGAAAAGTGAGATTTGCGCAATGGAATAAATAAGAAATTTTTTTTGCACCTAGCATAACCGCAGCAGTGTCCACTTTCCATTCTAAAGTGTGATTGAAAGTTGTCCACTGCTTTCCATTTCATCTCGAAACACACAGAGCTAGTTTATTTTGATGCGAAGCGATTTCAAATCACGATTTCACTCGATTCGTTTAAATTCGAGTCGTTCGAATTTCACGTATATTTTGTATGAATATTCTTCTTTACATCAATTACATTCTAAATCCCTTCAACGAGAAATTTGAAGCGAATTCAAGCACGTTGATTATGAGCTTGCGCAACAATGAAACATAGAGTGTTTCATTAAGAGGTATTATTTCTATTGAAATAACGATTCTTCGGATCTTAAAGTACAATTAAAATGAATGTTCGAAGAGAAATTTTTCCATTCGGAACTGTACTACTAGATAAGATTTGCTATCCTCTTGCAGTGATAAGAGTATAGGAATGTTTTGGATATCGAAAGTTTAATGAAACAAGTGACTAAAATTGTAGGCATTGTAAATACTAAATAACGTTTACGTGTTTAGTCATCAATTATCAGCATAGTTCTAAATTTGTAAAGGGGGACAAATAGATTTTCGCTTAAGGGAAGCAAATGACAAAGTCAGCATCAATGTCGGCGTCACTTTCGGTCGACCGAGCAAATTGTGTCCTTAGACCAGTCAAAAATAATTCTTGATTATTCTCGATAATGCCACGTGCTTTTGCTCGTGTCTGACCTTGCAGCTCAGAATGATACGAGCGTCGACCCGAAACGTCACCACTTTTTATATTCTATTATCCAATAATTACAACTCATGTTAACGAACTTAAGTGTTGTTTTACAATACTTCTGTACTACACATACTCAAATTAAAAATAACTATCCATTAGTTATCCATTAAATATTATCGTACAATGATTGATATTCGACATCAACCTTCCCAGTTAGTTTTCGCAATAAGAAATTCGAAGCTCAATGGAGACAAAACTGTTGCGGCAAATGGCGCATACTAGTCACTTCGCAAATGATGACGCTTTTAGATACAATTATACGACAGCTTGTTTGATCTATTTTACTGTATGAAAACTATTCTATGGAAACATTCATTCTATCGCAATTATAAATTGATCGGTCTATTATCAGAAACATAACTCATATAAATCGATCAAATAGCACGAAGGAAATTTTCGCGTTCTAAGGATCATAAATATGTATATAGAACAGTGCGTGTACCACATGTGTACATATATCTCTAACAGATCGAATTCATACCCGCCATTTGCATCCGCAACCGCTATGTCGTCAGTGATGATTCACTCAAATCTGCTTACCTGCGAATCTGGTCTTGATCAAGTCCAGCGGATGCAGCATCAATGTAGAGACCGCGCCGCCAGACATACCGGCAATTAAATGCTCGTATTTAAAGTGGTTCAACACAGGAAGAAAGCGAGCAATGCCCGTTGGACTATTACTGGTCTTTATTGCCGACATTTCTACCGTGTCAAGCTGTTCGTCGTTCGTTACCGATCCCTTAACAAAAACTCTAGTCGCATCCTTCGCAACGCTAACGATACTCGTATCCACTCTGCGGCATATCTCTTGATCCGCAGCAGACACTGTTGTTGGGTTCACTGTAGCGTGAACCACGGTCGAAGTCGCCTCTACAAGTAGTCACTTTCCTCAGTCTCCCTCGCTTCTTTTAACCGATTATGCAATGCGACGAAGTAACACACGCGCCGAACACCATCGTACTGTTTCTGACTGTTCATACTCGATGTTCTGCATATCGCCTCCTGCCTTGTGTTTGACTGCCCCCTTCCGGACAAAGAGGTAGCAGCGCTGCCCGCCGCGGGAAATTCGATTCAAATTATGAATATCACCGCTTGAAAATGATAGTTTCTTCAAACTACTTTGTAAAAAAGCTATTTATTCTTAAAAATATCATCGTATAGCGAAAATAAAATGAAAGCTAAGTAATATTTTGATTGATATATAATAACGTCTGAAATTTTATTCAAATTATATGCAGATATCATACCATAATAATCTTTTACGATCATATTTTTTTACTATTCAACGCTTTGAACTGAATTGCAAAAGATTTCTAATAATATTATTATACATATATCAAAATTAAAATTATAAAATTCGTGCAATGTTAACCAAACATGTTAATAAATATTTGTGGTCGGTTGTGGATTAAAAGAATAATAACAAAGAAGATAAAAACACATGGCAGAGTGTAGTGCTATAAATAATTCATCTGTAGCTACTTAACTGAGTTTCTAGATATCTGTATATTTAGCATTTAATAAATTTCTATAAAAAGTATATTTCAAAAGAGAGAATAAGATTTATTTGATGAATTTTATGAATAATGTGAACTGGATAACTGAAAAACCTGTTCGATAATAGTAGATATTACTTATCTTTTCGATTTCTGATAATGCAAGACATGTATTAGTGATCGACGATAAACGGATAACGAATTTTTTATCTGTTGCTACGATGGGATATCTCAGTTGCCATTCTCGCTTACTCCTGTATTAGCAGGCAGTGAATTGTTCGATTTACTCGATTCCGTGCCTTGGTGTATTATAAAAAAGATTGATCGGCGTAAGTGAACCACAATTATTGTTAGCTGTTAAAGTGCTTTTTCTTAATCTTAACGGTCAACAATATTGAATCTTTTGTCTATACTTCAACAATAATTGTCAGTATGATTGTTAAGATGTGTGTAAATATTGTGAAACAAATCGTAAGTTTTAATCTCAATTAAATAAATTTCTGTGGCAACATACTTCGTAAACGTGTAAACAATTCATGAAAGAGAAACGAAAAATATTTACAACATTTTAAGTGTAATGTTGAAACAATTTTTGTATGGTGTGCAATTTAAATGATAGTGAGAAAATGATGACAGTAGGTGGAACAAGTAAATAAGGAAAGCGATTGATTCGACGGAAAAACAGAAAGGATCGCGGGGCATTTGCTTTTAGTCAACAATCAAAATGGTAAGGATCTCTACACTTCTAAATTACATAATTTTTTTAAACATGTTGACCAAATATTTCGGCGCATGAATAAATAAATTTCTTCGTTGAAAAATCACGATCGTTATCCGTCTATCATTCATTTAATCTAATTACGCACTCAAAACACGTATTAACAGTTACGAAAATCAGGTTTATAAATAAGTCAGATTATTACCTAAGATTATTTTAATGTTAATATTAATTCGCTTTTGTGACAATTCGAAATAATTGAATGAAAATTTACAACAAAATATATGTGACGTTGCTTACGGCAAAATACTCAGGGTCACCCACATTTAATTACTTCTTGTTAAAAGTCATGAAATACAAGGTTGCATGAATATGATTGTACGTTAAACTCGTTAATGCACACAGCACACCAAAGAAATCAGTTTCAATACTATACAAGATAGAATATTAACTACAGTTTGATCGAATCAGATAATAGCGGAACAAGAATACAGTTTTCCTTCTCTGTGCGAAACACGTTGTGTAAAGAACAATCCTCTTTCCCATAAAATTATACCAACATTTGTAACAATTTATATAATATTTATTTAGTTAACAATTAAAAAAACTGTACAAACTGTTACATCATAAACTATTTATAGACGATACAATTTTCTTCGATCTGAAAAGAAAAAACAGATTGTCACAATCATACGAAAGGATAGCGATATCTGATCTAGACGCAACATGCAGCACGCATGTGTAGGTAGTGCTGACCTATTAGCACTGTGTTCGCTCAGCGAGTTCTCAAGTTCAGTTATACTTTACACATCGTAATGGTAGTCTATCTGATCTACGACATCTTAACCGCACCGTAAAACGGTGGGGAAAAGAAGTGCGATGTGGAGTTATCTTGACGGAAGGATTTGCCATTATTACAAAAGAACACATTATTACGAATACATTTGCCTTCTGGTGAGTACAAACCGGTATCCGTTCACCACAGAAAATATCGAAGCCGAAGGCCAAGGTGAAATTCATTATACGTTCGAATACACATCAGATTCTAATTGTTTACTAAGCTGCTCCCCGTTATCTGGTCACGCTTCCCACTTTGTTTTCAGGTTCTTGCTTAAGATTTCGATCTTTTGTTTGACGTTTAATTAATTCAGATTCAATTGAGTTTCATTGCGGCTGCCAACAAATCTCTGACCTCGTTCTTGTGAATAACTATACTGCCGGTAGCTGGTGAAGCCGATGGTGGCCTGCCACCATAAGCTATGTCCTCTAAACGCAATCCTAAAGCTAATGCTATTCTATCCCTTACGTAACTGTATCCGCCTTGATTTTTGTGTTCCTCTTGCATCCACATCACCTAAACGTACGTGAAACGTGAATATCGGTCGAGCTGCCGAATCGCACGCGTGTAGAAATCGATTTACCTTAGCCTTTGGATACTTTTTCTTTTCTTCCGCTAGAAGATGATACGGGAACGGACAAAATTGTTCGAGACGAATAATCGCTATTTTATCTACCAACTGTTTCTCTTGACGTTCTATGAATATGTCATAATATACCTTTCCGCTGCAAAGGATCACCTTTATCACGGTACTTGGCTTGGCGATGGTATCTGGAATAATAGGCTTAAAAGAGGTTCCCGTTTCCATTTCACTAAAAGACGACAAAGCCATTGGATGACGTAACAAGGATTTGGGCGTCATAATAACCTGGTCGAACGAATAAGTAACCAATGCTTGGACTTAAGTAAATGACAGAGATAACGGAAACGGGTAAGGTATGACTAACCAACGGCTTCCTGAAAGGCATAATAATCTGACGGCGGAAAGCGTGAAAAAGGTTTCCGGGGGTCGTCAAATTGCACACAATCCAATTTATTTCGAACAATTGCCGTGTCATAGTCTGTTCGGGTGTCTCTCCAGGAGGTGCCCATGGTTCTGTCCCCGGGAAATACACGTAGTCGTCGTCGCAAAGCTCCAGACATCGCTCGAGCCTTCCTGACGAATGTTCAGGGCCCTGGCCCTCCATTCCATGCGGCATAAGGACCACCAATCCTACTTGTCTACCCCATTTAGTTTGACCGGAACTCAAAATGGCGTCCAGCACGACCTAAACACATTATGTATTTCGATCAACACTTTTGTTATCATTAATGTACATGCATTCACGTGTTCAGCAAATGTTTTGGCACATTATAATCATCGTAATCATTGTGAATCGGACGTCTAATTTCGAATTGTTAATTTGAGATACCTATCCTAATCCAGATATAGTATCACGATCGAAGAACGGATAATGTACGATAATTTTCTCTTCGAGTACAAAATTAATCCAACAACGAGAATGAATTACTCGAGGACCAATTTCTAATTACCTGGCACGTGTTCGTAAAATCACCAAACTGACCTTCCCAAATGGTCAAGGTGTTATGATTATAAGCCGAATATCCTACCTCGAAACCTGTATTTCAAGTGAATAATAATTTATCAGTTTTTTTTTTATCATTTGTCTGATTCCCTTCCTGTTTGCGAAACTCACCACTGACACCGTATTCCGACAACGATGAGTTCGACACAGTATACAGGGCTTGCCCTGGAAACACGTTATGCAAAATATTTGCCCACGTCTTGTCTTTGTTCTGATCGTGGATAACATGGATGCGGTGAGAGAAAGTGCCTCGCTCGACATCCTCGCCGGACAATCTTACATGATGACCCTCTTTCAGCAAACTAAGAAATGCCAAACATTCGCCCATCGCCCAATCCGCTTGCCGAGCTTCCGTCAATTGCATCCTTTTACCCATCACTCTCAGTACCTGTGTACGAGTTTCTCAGATTATCTCTCTTCTCGCGATTCGTTCTCTCTGAAGCTTTATTTAACTCAGTTTCTTAAAAAAGGAAGAAAAAAAAAACGGCAAAGCTATCTTCGTTAAACGTTAAAAGAACACTCTGATAGTATATCAGAGTATCCTCGAACTATATCAGGAAATAGACTGAGACGTTACACGATGAAACACTGAAACACACTTTCGAAAGTACAAACCGCAACTTACAATCTGTTTACTTAATAATCTCGTACTTGGGTATGAGCCTCGATATCTTTGGGAGGGGTCGATACCGCCTTGCAAATCGTCTTTATAGTGTCTATGTCGATACCGGTCGGTGGTATACTTATGGAAGGACTTTGATTTGCAAAAAAATCGGACCACGGCATGTCGTGCCAGTCGCTCAGGTTCATCGAGTCTATTGATTTCGCTTTTTCGAATTCTGATTCACAATATTTCCAATACTTATCTGTTTCCTGGAAACGAACGACAATTCGTGTAGGAAAAGTATTTATCACGTGTAGGAAGGTTATCACGGTTTCACGTACCTCATTAACAAACTTCTCGGTGATCAGTCCTTCTTTTAACAACTTTTTCGTATATATATTAAGTACATTCGGATGTTGTTTTATACGTTTGTACATTATAGGCTGCGTAAGCATAGGCTCATCCATCTCGTTATGCCCGAATCTTCGATATCCCACTACATCTACAACGACGTCGTTATGAAACGTTGCCCTGCATCATTAATTTTATTAAGCTTAGGGGTCGTGAATACCATTCAGGTAGATATACATAAAACGGTGCATACCTGTACTCTCCTGCAACTCTACTACAATAAGTCACTAAATCGGGATCGTCACTGTGTACGTGAAATATTGGGGCATTTACGACACGCGCTACGTCTGTACAATGTGCACTAGATCTGGAATACCTGGGATCGGTGGTGAAACCGATCTGCAAATCGACGGGAGAATTTTTAAATTCTGTCGTGGGTTAAATTGAAGTAGGCAAGCGAAGATTATTACTTGATTATTGATAACGACATGAATAACACCACCGGTCGTGTACTCCGGCAAGTTAGTTAGGTGCATCGTCTCGTAAACGATGCCCTGACCCGAGAAAGCAGCGTCACCGTGAACCAAGATGGCTACCGATTTCCTACCCTCTGAAACGAATTCCCGGTCGTGAACTTCTCGTTGATTAAATTTGCATCTCGCATACGTACCCTTGAAATCGTTCTTATCCACTTGCTCGGCTCGAACGCGACCAACCACGACAGGATTGATCGCTTCCAAGTGGGAGGGATTAGCCATCATACAGACGAAAACCTTTTTCTTTGTCCTGCGAACGATAACATCTGAATCACTTTACTGCTTCATCGGTTACATTGCCATTAAAGTGCTGATATTCATGAAAATAGACTTTTGTAATAAAGAGATAACGAAATATCTCAATTATCGTGTATTCTTTCACCTTTCCAGTATTCTTTCCGAATGAGTCCCTAAATGGTACTTCACGTCACCGGAACCAAAACCTTCCAAAGCGATCGGATTAAACTGCGTGAGTAATTGGTGCAACGGTTTCGAGCAAACGTTTATCAGGGTGTTCAATCGACCACGATGAGCCATTCCTATCACAAAGGTCTCTACACCTATAAAATCGTTCCATTGTGTTCGTTTCACTCAAGCTACTTATACAGCCGTAATAAACCGGGTAAACAGTTTTACCATGCTCAGCTGACGTTTCCATGCATTCTACCATCGACGATATGAAAGACTCGCAGCCCTCTAGACCGAATCTTTTCTCGGTAGGAAACTTCCGCGCGAGGAAGCCTTCAAACGTCACCGCTCTCATAATGTTCATCCAAATATATACCCTATCTTCAGTCGACATATCCCAAGCTCCAGGTACCTCAAACTTGTCCCTCAACCAATCTAACTGAAAAGTAATCAACAAGTTTTGTACCCGTAACTATTCCCGAACGCCTCAATATTCTCTCGAAGAGTATACTTTTTATGTGCACTGAAGTTCAATCGCCTTAAATCAGTAACGTCGCTTAAAAAACAATAAAAAAAAAATGAATCAGGCTACTTCTAGATCTTTATAAAGCACTTAGAACTTTTTTAGAGATAAGAAATGAAACAATGTAATTTTTGTATCTTGAAAAACGGAAGAACGTGAGATAGAATATTTTAACTTTAAAGGGTGGTATAGCTTGATCGAGAAAAAAAGCGAGGTTTCCGGGAAGAATCGTGATGAAAAGGTAAGAGTCAAAGAGATTTGTAAGCCGTATTTAACCATTAAGTGGCTAATTGTAATGCGAGAGACGGCAATTAGTAGTTAATTAGAGAATAAAGTTAGAAGCTTCATCTCCGCCTGATTAAGCTACGCTTTCCTCGAGTTTTAATAACCACGTTAATTGTTACTATTTGGTTAGCATTCACTTAGTTCACGAAGTACTTACTACAACAAGATCGTGAATATATGTGTACTCGAGACCCAAATGGCCACAGTAGACCTGATTCAATCTGATTAATATGTCCCGCAGAGGAAGACTCCGTTTAGAACCGCCGATCACCGTAAACGGTGCAAGAGGAAACTCTTTCTTCATATCAGCCTCGGTCATCCCCTTCAGGTGTTGTCGTACCACGATCGAGGGCGGTAAATTAGGTGTCCCTTGAAGTTTGTGTGATTCCGGATTCTGTATGCCTAGAGGATCGGTGTCGGCTATCAAGTGACCGCGCGTCTTCAACCAACAAAAACGAATTAATACGATACGATCCATTCAGGTGGACTTGCTAGACGTTTAATTTATGCATTTAATTCAGGATGGATACTTGATAAGCCCGAATCGTGGCGTTGATATCGAGAACCCCGTTTATGAACGTGTCACCTGACGTGCTGCTGTCTGATTTCGATTTGATGCTTCGCTGTGGAAATCCTGGTGCTGAGATGGGAAAACAAAAAGAAATCGTATTTTTATATGATCCTTTTCGGGCTTTTCCCTATCTCTAGAACATTTGGAAAATATTTGACCTCTGTTGCGCCAGTTTTTTCCTTAACAGTATCCTAAGTTAAAGTAAAATATATTTGTACTGTAATTCTTCTTCTCCGACCAATTTAAGCTCTTAAATTGATTCGAACCTTTCAAAGTGTAACTCTACTTTGAACATACACGATTGTACTTATCAAATTATCCTTCTTTCCGATGGGAACGATGTTACATCGAAATACATTATTTCGACTGCCAGATTACAACCTAATATACGGATAAATAGGTTGAGAACTCGAAAGAAAATCTACCTGATGATTGTCCACCTCTTGAACTCAATTGTGTCGCGTGGGATGATGATACCACGCCGGAAGAAGGTCCGGATTCTTCTGAATCGACCGAGTAAATGTAATTGAAGTAAGAATTCCAGGAGGCGTTCACAGATTTCGGATCCTTCCTCCACATGCTGTACATATTATCTAGATATTGACTGTTGGTCATATTCAACACGCTGTCCAGCTTTCCGAATCTTTTCTGATCATCGTCTTGACCATCGTGTTTAAAACGCTTGGCACACGTTTGTGGATAAAATGCCATGAACGGAACTCGTTTGATCATTTGCGTTTGCTCATTATGCTGTTTGTATTGGAGGTGCAACTGCAAGAAAAAGGGCCGGATACGACTCTGAACATGGCCGAGTCGTAGAACCGTGATCATGTCCCCATCAGCTGATACACAGTACCAAGATATCGCATATGCGAAAACGGATTAATTTTTGTGATTGCATTCGAAATTTCGAAAATTAAAATCTGAGTCTATTGAAATTACATTTACAAAAGGAGGCACATCGTAATGACACCTGACTGCTTCGATGGTTGCATTCGTGACTAGCTTCAAATAATATTTTTCAGATTTCTTGCACGAAGTTGCTCGTACCTTTCGTAAGATCGAAGCTTAGTTACTATGCCTTTCGTTAAGATAATTTATAAAAAATAAGAGACATTTCACATCGAGAACGATTACAATGTACTCGATTGTCCAATCAGTGTCGTGTATAAGGAATATATAAAATCATTATTACCCGAATATTTATGAAATGAAGATGGTAATCATTGAAATTTCTTAGAAATTTATTTCCCAAAATCCCTAAAATGGCCAAGCAAAGAAAAGATAAGACAACTGAATCGATAAGTAGAGGTGTAATTTCCCTCGCATCCAACTTCTTGTCGGTCTTTTACACGTAGCAATACTTGAGATACGATCAGAAAGAAGCGAAATGAAATGGAAAAACGAAATGATACAACCTATTGACGATTTGGTTTACCTATCCTACATAGACCTGCAATTGGACATACAGTCTTTGGGCATAAGGATATTGAGATTTATTCGAACAAAATGGTTCAAATCGAAAAAATTGTTTCGCGTGCCGGCTTTCATAAGAACCCGGTATCACTATAGCCATGTGGTACTCTTCGTGCATGCAAGTTCATCAAATTCTTGCCAACAATCTAGGGTACAATAACTTTCTGGTTAATTCTTAAACTGTCTATCCGTAGGGCAGCACCACGTCAGTGTTCACAGATCATAGGGTTATAGAGATCAGCCCGAGCAATGACCCGAAGCAAACAATTTTTCCAGATAATCGTATCATCTCGAAGAAGGTGAGTGTTAATAAAATGAACGACAATGAGCAAATCGACCTTGACCGTGTTTCCATTTTTGTTATCCTCGTTTACAGTATACAGTGTGGAACTTCGTGCCAAAGAATCTTTTCGAGCAATTCAGACGGATAGCAAATTTTTATTTCCTCATAATAGCGACGATAGCCTTGGTGATAACGTCTCCGATCTCTCCTGTGACCAGCATCTTACCCTTGAGCTTCGTCATACTGGTAACCATGTGTAAGCAAGGGTACGAGGATCATTTTCGTTACACCATGGACAAACGAGTGAACCAAAGATTCGTCACGGTTATCCGGAATAAATGCATGCAGGTGAGTACTATCGTGTATTTCACGGCAGCATATCTAAATGACTTTCCTTATCAGAATACTCTTAAGATTGAGACGCGAAAATCAAAGAGTTTGCAGTTTGTATAAAAAATCGTGTATTCTGGCTACCATCACTGATAAGCTATCAATGACAATAGATATTAATTTACGACTTTTCACATACTGTTCTTTCACGTATTATCACGATTTTCTCTGCCACTGTGCTGATCATATTTCCCGTTCGAAAAAACAACATTTTCAGGACATTCACTGTGAACAAATAGTCGTCGGAGATCTGGTCAAGGTGCACCGGGAAGAGGACATACCTTGCGATCTCCTACTTCTTTTCAGCACAGAAAGTTCAGAGCGTTGCTTCATGACCACGTCGAATCTCGACGGGGAAACCAATTTAAAGGTAATATTCTGAGTGATTCGATAAAAAAAAAAAAGGAAATGTTTGTTTCCTCGTATTAACGACAGCTATCGAATCGTTATACGCTCAGACGGTTATGGTCCCAAAGCTGGTCTCGAAAATGAGCACGCGGCAGATAGTATCCATGGAGGCCACTGTCATCTGTCAGCATCCCTCATCCGAGCTCTACAGTTTCCACGGCAAACTAGAAATTAAGAACGAGGACGACGAAATCACCAGCGGACACTTGACGATCAATAATTTGTTGCTCCGTGGATCCCGGTTAAAGGACACCGATTACATTATCGGTTGCGCAATTTACACCGGCCACGATACAAAATTGTCTTTGAACTCGAAGATTAAAAGCAACAAATTCTCCACGGCTGAAAAGTAAGCACCTTCGAATACAAATGCTACAGGAATGCTACCTTAATGAATAACTTAATTCTAACGAGACAAATCCTATTGTTTAATCGCAGGTCGATTAACAAGCACATCATTTTATTTATCGCGTTGTTGGTGGCCGAGGTGATCGAGTCGTGCATAATGAAGATCATAATGCAAGAGACAACGAACTGGTCGTATCTCGGTAGCAGGGAGTCCATCACAGTCCAATCGGTGGTCACAGACGTTTTCAATTTCACCGTTCTGTACAATTACATAGTGCCCATATCATTGTACGTTACCATAGGTAAAAACTATTTTTCCTCCTTATTTCACGTATCCAAAATTATCGATAACCCACCGATACGAACATAATCCGCCATCGTGCAAAATTAATGACACTTTGTCTTGCGTATCTTAATTGAACAAGTTCAGTTCAACTTTCAAACTAATTCCTTCAAACTGATTAACCTCAGCACGACCGTGATCGAAATAGGAACATCTGACAAGCTCCGACCAATTGTTCTCGTTACAGAATTACAAAAATTCTTCAGTTCGTTTTTCTTCAGCTGGGACATCGACATGTACGACGAAGTCACCGATCAACCGGCGTTAAGTAACACGTCGGACTTGAACGAGGAACTCGGACAAGTAGAGTTCCTGTTTGTCGACAAGACAGGCACGCTTACCGAAAATCTTATGGTCTTCAGGCGCTGCTCGATCAACGGGAGAATGTACATGGAGAAAGACTGCAACGGCAAACTGTATCTGTTGCCTCCTAACGGAGATGAAAAACATGCCGTCGAAGTAACCACCTGGGAAGTATGTAATGCTGCATAAATTCTTAACCGAACCAACCCTTCGTTCTCTAAGCTCTGAATTACGTACAGTCTTTAATATCAAACATTTTCAGCCAGAGTTGTGGCACTTTATGATAAGCCTCGCCCTGTGCCATTCGGTGCAAATCTCGCCTCCAAGCCTGATGCCCAGTGTTGTCGCGAAACGCAAAGAATTCCGCAAAAGCTTCAGGCTAAAAAAAACTCAGGTGGTGGACAGTTCCCTGCTGATGCATCCGGATTTACCGGAATATCAGGTAAAAATATCCGTCTCCAACATCAACATGTGTTACGTTTATTGACTCTCCATTAGATACGCTCTTGCTCAAACGTCTTGAAACACCTATATTATGTTTTCTTGGATAATTAGATAAGCCAGGTTGATAATTACGAGGATAATATTATTTCACCTGGTACTCTAAAAGATAAAGAAAGTGTACAGTATTAATATCAGACAAACTCTTGGTAAGCTTGAGTATATGAAAATAGATAATTAAATATAGCTCTCACCTGTGTATACTCGACAAGATAAAGTTCGAATTTCAAAATTCGTAACCTACAATCATAACATCGTTGAGTTTCGTTACAATGAAACGCGTGCCTCACGACTTTTGAACGGGATTGTATCTCTGTCCACGATGAGCAACGGCAAGCAACAGCTGACGGTGGATTCGCGCGTCAGATTGTGCTAACGTAACGCATGTCGAAATCGGAGCGAAAACAATGATGTTTCTCGTCAAATTAGTCGTGGCTATTTTAAGTCTCGCTCGAACGTTTAAAGAACATCTGCTCGCTATGCGGTAGGCAGCATCGGCAGATGAGAAAGCTTTGGTCGAGGCCTGCGCCAGATGCGGAATCATTTTCCAGAAAAGTACTAGCGACCTGATAGAGTTAACGGTGGACGGGAACCCGCTGACGTACGAAAAGCTTGAAGTGCTCGAATTTACTGCTGGTTGGTATTCGATGATCCATAGATTATCTGCAAGCATGGCAGATCGTAAAAAATTATGAATGTCTCTCGTCCATAGAACGAAAGAGGATGTCGGTGATAGTGAAAGATAAGGCCGGGGATTTCTGGCTATATTGTAAAGGGGCGGATTCGGCTATCTTGCCGTTAATTGTCTCCGGGAAGATCAACGAGGTTATCCAGCACGTGGCTGATTTTTCCATGGTATGCACCAATCAGCCTATTGCCAACACGAATATAACTTCTTCTTGACATTTCCATTACCCTATTAATCGAGTCTCGCCTAAATCGAGATCTCCTTTCTACAACAAAATTAAAGATGAATAGTATTTAGATCGAGTTCAGTTCTTGTAGATGCTTTTGATGCAAGTACAATTATACTATAAAAACCGAAGAATTTTTGAAGAAACAAATTACTATTCTTGTCGGAACATTTTAACAAAAATTTGATTCTCGAACGGTTAAAATACGTTTCTTTCGTTCAGAGAGGACTTCGTACCTTAGTCATTGCGTACAAAAAGATGAGCCAGTTGGAATACGATAAACTGTCGCAAAAAGTGGAACAGGCCAGACAAATAATCGGAATTGAGCGATCGATGTATATGGAACGAGCTTACAATCAAATGGAGAACGGTCTCACCCTGTTAGGCGTGACCGCTGTCGAGGATCGCCTCCAAGAAGGCGTACCGGAAACTCTAGAGTCCTTGCAAGTGGCTGGCATTAAAGTTAGTAACGGTAATATCGTGAAAAGCAAAGGCCTATGTAAACCTTTAAGTACACGCAGTCCCTTTTCTTCGTTCAGATATGGGTGCTGACAGGCGACAAAGCGGAAACTGCAGAAAATATAGCGTTTCTCTCTGGTCAATTCAAACAGGGCACGGAGGTGTTACGGTTGCTGGAGATAACCACGGAGCAGGCTTGCATCCATAAATTCACGGATTTCGAGTAGGTACCATTTAGCTCACCACCTTCTATTAAAACCCATTCGAACACGTCAGCTTATACTTTCGTACTGTCCGTTCCGACATAATTTTAGACGTAGAATAAAACTTGAACCTTACAAACAGTACGGATTACTGGTCGACGGATGCAGTATTACAGTTGCAATGAAAAGCAACGCGAGCAAATTCAGGTCTATAGGAATGGTCTGCGAAGCGGTTGTTTGCTGCAGGCTGACCCCCTTACAAAAAAGCGAGGTGAGCTCTCTTCGAATGGAGTAAACGCGTTTCTGTATGTTTTAACCCTTAACACTCCGTTGGCTCCGTTGCGGAGACATTCAGTATTTAACATGATTACATTTTAGATGCTTTGTCATTAAGTTAATTTTCGACCTACTTTTATAGTTAAAGACATGGACGAATATTACGTTGAGAATGTCAAATTGAGCAATGGTAAAGACGTATTTTTTTTACAAAGAAATTAAAATTGTCTGAAAAAACGACTGTTGCATGTAAAGAAAAGAAACGGACGGTGCGTTAAGGGTTAACATTTCGCCAGTAACATTCTATTTCATCTATGCAGATCGTAAGTTTGATGAAAAGAGCAAAAAGCAAACCGCACACCGCCGCCATTGGGGACGGAGGGAACGACGTTTCGATGATACAGGAGGCCCATGTTGGAATCGGAATAATGGGCAAGGAAGGTCGACAAGCGACCATGAGTTCCGATTTCGCGATAGCCAAATTTAAGTTTCTGAAGAAAGCTCTGCTGGTGCACGGTCACTGGTACTACATGAGGATCAGCACTTTGACACAGTATTTTTTTTACAAGAATTTCATCTTCATCACACCACAATTACTTTTTAATATATACTGCGGCTTTTCCGCGCAGGTAAGTACCACACTGCCGGAAATGCACCTTTCACAGTGATAATAGTAATTATAGCAATGCTCGGTTAAACCAATCTCGTGATCAATCTTGGTTTCTAACATTTACCGAGTTCGATCGGCTTAGACAAAACATTTCTTCTGAAATCCGAATTTAACGGTGCACTACTGCATATAAATAATTTCCACTACAACTTGATTCACTAATTTCACAATCTACTTGCAGGCATTTTACGACGCTTTATTCTTAATGCTTTTTAACGTATTGTTCACGTCTTTGCCAATAGTGGCGTACGGATTGTTCGAACAAAACTATACTGCTGATACACTGTTACGTAATCCGCACCTCTACAGATTGTATCGACGGAATTATTTGTTATCGGGAAAGCAATTCCTTTTGTGGACCCTTCTAGGTAAAGAGCACGATTCGTTAAAAAGTACTTGACTGAAGATTCGAGATAGAAATCTGTTGTATTCTTTCAGCCTGCTGGCATACCATTACGGTATACTTCATGACGCATGTGTACATATACATCAACCCTGTTACTCTATATAATAACATGCCGATAGACCAGTGGTCGTTCAGTACATGTGTTTCTCATTTAGTTACATTAGTGGCCAATCTACAGGTTCGTTAAATAGCGTTACATTTATTTTCTTTAGCTTCACGCAAATTCGTCTCCTACGGTTTTTTGAATTGCAGGTAATGTTGCGTAGCTCCAATTGGACAATACCGTTGGTGGTTACAGTGGCATTATCAGAACTATCGTTCCTCGCATTCATACTTTTGTATTCATTTGTGCCCAGGTAAGACGAAACGTGCAAACAAATTTCGTAACTACGACTCGTTGTGGTTTCATCTTTTTGATTTAAACCGCATATTTTTATTCTTCTGTTCTGCAGAAGGTACGACGGAGACATGCTAAAGGTCTTCCCAACGTTAGCATCATCAGTGACGTTCTGGTTACTGACTTTGATCGTCGTGGTCGTTTGCCTGATTCCTGACTACTTGGTCATTACTTACAACCACTACAGACCTATGCGTATAAAGAGGAGAAACGAGGAACAATCACAGTACATTATTAATAACACCAACGATAACGCAGAGAACGTGCCATTACAGACCATGGTAATTATCCACATGTCACACACGCGGATAAGCAATTATTTCCGAACTGACGATAACAAACCAACACGCTTCCATTTGCAGAATCAACGTATTTTTAACATGATGCCGTGGAGGCACAGTTTTGTAACGTGGAAATCCGAATGAGCCGCATCTCCGGGGATTCCTTCGATCCCAATACAGTTAGTTAATTATCACCGATGTGTATCATTAAAGAACGTAAGTCGTTCGTTAATTTATCATCGATTCATCGAGCACAGCACACGGATATATTTATTATTATCCGTCCATCGAGTTATAACGTGAAAGTATCGATTTGCGAGAATCCTTTCTCTACACGTGCCGGTACATGTAAGTGAAATAGTTTCATTAACCATAGGAGCGACGTTGCAACTCGATGTATGTAGTAACACAATTTCAAAATATATTCATAATACATGTATTTTTGTATAGACATTGTTGTGATCGCGCTGTGCACGATACAATGTACGATAACGATATATGCTAAGCCTCTCCTATAAGTGTAAATCGTGTTTTAACAATTTACATGTGTCACCTTTTTACACCGCTTGAAATGACTAGAGAATCGCATTGTTAATTTAGCATTCTGTTAACATGACCGATTCTTTAATCACTTTGAGCAATATAATTTATCAAACGCAATGGGTACGCTATTGCAAAACTTACAATTAGTTTATACTGTATCTCGACATATTGTAAATAATCATTTTACATTGCGAGTCTCAAATGTAAATTAATGTAGAATATAATTGTAGGATAAAAGAAGCTACGAGCTTTTGTATTTTTTGACTGAAACAAGTGCACTCTTTTTTTTATATTTTTTAAGCAAATAAATTTTTGATAAATGACAATGTGCTCGGCAAAAGCTGATAAAAAATATAAATATTGATAACGTTACTGGCTAAAATCGAGTGGAAATAACAGGGAAAAAGAAAATAGAATTACGTTTAAGATTTTATCTTCATTGAAGTTATAACTAGCTAATTTGCTAAAAGTTATGAAAAGAAGTTCTGTGCATGAGTGAAAATTTGTATGAATTTTATACGGATATCAATGCGATTCACAGATCTTACTCTGCACATTTACATGTGTGTATATATCAAATTGTAATTGGTGTAAAATTGGTTAGCCGAAGGAATACGAATCTGATTGGTTATAGCCCTTATAGTCCTATCTTTTCCGATATAGTAAAAAATATAAGGCACGTTTATTTTCATTATCAGGCGGAAAGATAACGTAGCCAAATCGATTGAGATATATAACATCGCGTGATAAAATGAGCGACGAGTAAACGTAACATCCTCTTGTCCCTGTGCCGTGCTGCTAGCCAATTCGCCAATCACGAGCCGCATGAACAGGATTATACGCCGTTAGTTTCAAGGTTTTATACATTTTTAATTTATTAACAATTATAAAACAAAATCTTAAGCGTGATTCTGTAATATCAGATTATTATCTTACTTATAGAATCACCTCCTAAAATTTTCCATCGACAATTGCCAAACACCCGGTACAATTACTCGTGATCATTAATTCGTTTATTATAAATAATTTGATATAAAAAAAGCAAGCATTAATTTTTTAAAGACAGTACAATGTCAACTCGCGTAATAAATATTAAGTTCGTGGAACTCAATAAAAAATGGTTGTGTCTGGCACAGATAACGCTAAAGGTATCGCGGGGACGTAAAAAAAATTCAATTTACTCTGTTTTCCTATCTTTCTGTGCGTTCAACGATCCATAAGGAATCAGTTATAACGATTTTAGCGCGAGTTTTTCTCAAATAACCCGCTCCAATACGGCAATATGTATCTATAGTTTTAGAGTCACGGTCAGTTGTCATAGTCTCGTGGTAGGGATGTGTTAATATCTGACGATGTATTTTTGTACGAACAACACATTGATGCGGGAAATAGGCAAAAATTCAATAGAAGTAAGTGCTAAAAGATATGTGAGAAATGCTGAAGTTGAGTGGATGCATAAATGCATCGTCTGATACATCTGGAGAAGAAAACTCACTTTTGTACGTTCCCCTTCAGTGAAATGTTACACAAAAACAGTTTTCAAGAAAGAACGCTTTAGTAAATATTAACAATTAATTATTTTTCAAATAAATTTTGTACATTATTTTCAGGCCGATGTAAGGTATATAAGAATTAATTTTGTATTTTAATATCTCCACCTACATAAAAAAAGTTTTGTAGAAATCATCTTCTCATTATCTAACATCCTGTCTACTTTGTTTTTTGTTAACGTTATTGAAATTCTTCGTCTTTTTAAATAATAGTCTAGAAAATATTTCCAAAAGATTTATCGGTAAGTATAGAAACGATAAGTGATTTGGTATCGTATCTAGCGAATAATTCTTAAAAATTATTAAAATGATTACAATAAACAAATAACTTAATCTTTAAATTGTTATCTATAAAGATAAAGTATCAGTAAAATAAAAATACATTTTATATACCTGTAGGGGAAAGAGTATGAACTGCACTTTGCAAAAGGAACATCAATACTGATGATTTCTCATTTTATAAAATAAATTTTTTTTAATAGACAGGGTATTTGATAATGAAGAGGTAAGAGTACGAATTTAAAAATTCCATGACCTTTTCATGAAATTTCTGTTCAAAAGAAAGAATAATATGGAATTTAACATTAATTCTTTCACAACTGATATCAATGCAAACTCATGCAATGTTTTTTTAACATTACTGATAATTTTACATGAATCCATTTCCTTTAATATTCTAACATTTGCATCTTTCTGATACAAATGAGTTTTTTTTAACAAGAACAAACATCAAGAGGTTCTCAAGACATTAATTATTTATTTATTATTAAGCCTTAAGATTTTTTAAGAAAATAATTTTCCTTATTTTATGTTTTACTACTTCATTTTATCAATTTTAAGTTTCAACTTTTGAACATTAGCTTCTTTTGATTCCTTTCACACTACTTTAAACACGTTATTGCGATTCTCATGAGTTGCTCGTACGATGGAGTCCGTATTCGAACCGTCTTTTGCGCATTGCACGGTACTTCACACAAAATCACCGGCACTCGATTGTGTAAATACAGGAGGAATTAAAACGATCTAGTGTACTTACATTTATATCTACTCTTGAAACATTATATTTTTGTTTTTCTTACCTCAGTTGGTGTTTAATGCTAAGGTTATTTATTGGTGTTTATAATAAATTTTTTTGCACTCCTACACAAGTTTTTATTTATTATAATAATTTATTTCATATACTCTGTGAAAGCTATACTGACTCTCAATTAATTTTTCAGCAAAGAAATTCTTTTTAGGACTTAATTCACTAGGACAGTATAAAACAAAAATGTACATTTTACCTTTTAGGTATGACAAACTAAATAAAGATGAGAATTATGTCATGTTATTTTCGCCGCCTTATTATATCAGCATTATTTATTATACTGCTGTTTTGTGTTATCCAAGTATTTCATTCAGGCTTCACTGATAATGATTTATCAAATTTGAGTAAACTGTAAGTAACCATTTAGTCCCTTTAAAACATAAGTATTATATCTTTAATGATAATAATTTATTCTATTTTAGAGTACACATGTCTCAGTTAATCAAAGAATCTGAACAACCTCATATGGGGTACATATAACTTTTTGTAAAAAAAAAACATGTTTTAAATATCACACCATGAAAAGATCTATATATGTGTCTTTAGGGAAGGAGTTGTAGCTTGCAAATTACCCCAATTAGATGTTTATAACCCAGAAATAACGAAATTTATTCATGATGTTCCCCCTTTGCAATGTACACCAGAAGATTGGGTTATTCTTCGTGGTTCAAGGCTGGTTATCAGTAATAAAGTAAAAAAAAAATATGGATCCATAACTTGTTCCTTCAGTGGTAACTTTCATGAAATCTCCAAGAATATGTAAATGTATCCACTTTACTATATGTAAGAATATGTAACTGTATTCACTTTACTCAATTGTATCCATAGAAATTCTCAGAGATGATGACTACAATGTATCATTCATGTCTCCTGTTGATTCTCATGATTCTTATATTCTCAGATACAGTGATTTTGTTGATGTTAAATGTAAATCAAAAAATGAGGAAGAGTAAGTATTTAAGAAAACAATCAATTGACAAACCAGATGATCTTTATTTCTCAACAAATTGTTTAGATGGCATAGTATTATGGCTGGAGTGAAGGATGATCCTGAAGTGAAAGAAAAAAGTAAATGGGAGAATGTTGGAAACAAGGCTCTTAAGCTAAATGTTCTTATGTTTGGGTTTGATTCTCTATCAAAAAATACATTCATACGTAAATTGCCAAAAACATATCAATATTTGAAAGAATACTTAAATGCTTTAATACTAGAAGGATATAATATAGTAGGAGATGGAACACCACAAGCACTTATTCCTATTCTTACTGGAAAGATTGAACTTGAGCTTCCAGATACTAGAAAACGTATGGGTCTAAAGGCAAACTATGTTAATGTATACCCAATGATATGGAATCAGTATAAAGAAAATAACTATATAACAGGATTTATGGAAGATGTTCCCCATATTGGAACTTTTACGTATCGTCTAAAGGGTTTCAAAAAACAACCTACTGATCATTATATGAGAACATTCTATTTAGCAGCTGCACCATATTTTAGATACTACAATAAATTTTGCATTGGAAGCATTCCAAGACACATGGTATGTTTAAACTGTCATCAGTTCTTGTTATATTACAATTAAAGAACTATACATCATTATTATTTTTATAGGTAATGTTGAATTATATTAAAGAAATTTTCAACGTTTACAAATATCAACCAAAATTTTTGTTTGGGTTTCATGGCGAACTTTCACATGATTCTTATAATGATATTGGAGTAGTTGATGAAGACATGCATAATTGGATACAAGATTTGCATCAATTTGGTCACTTAAATGACACAGTGCTGATACTAATGAGTGATCATGGGCATAGGTTTGTGTAATGTATAAGATTCAGTTTTTAAATAGGATTATAGATTAACAGAAAACTAATATTACAAATTTTATTTTGAAGATTTGCAGAAATCCGTAACACTTTACAGGGAAAACAAGAGGAAAGACTACCATTTTTTTCTTTTGTTTTTCCACCATGGTTCAAAAAAGTTTATCCAGAAGCATATGCAAACTTTTTGCACAATACACATTATTTAACAACACCATTTGATGTGCATAAAACATTAGAAAGCATATTAAATTTTGAAACACCGAAAATTGGAGATCGTCACCAGCGATCCATTAGCTTATTTGATAAGGTAAGTGTATTATATATATATTAAAATTATGGTAAATGTTTAACATAAATTTAACATTTTGGTAAATTACCAATTTATTTTTATTTAAAACTGTCACCCAGTTGAGGAGGTATTCTATTCTAGAACGCAACCTTTTAATGATTCTTTAGAATTCTGGTCGTTTTATTAATTTAAAATGGAAAAATCAAAAAGCGTGTCGTTTAATATGGACGTATAGCCGGAACTAGAATAATAAAAAATATTAAAAAATAGACATTTGGCAACATTTTAAAGTAAAAAAAAACTATTTTCTATGTTTTTTTTCGTCCTTAATGTACCCAAAAAAAGAGTAAAAAATATTGAATTTGAAAAATCATAGTTTGAGCAATAAGGGTCACATGTGTTGAAGAATCCCTTCAAATTTGATGCCAATCGGCCCACTAGAACTTTAGATAGTATGGCAGTTTAAAAAGTGTGATTTCGAGAAAATTATGTTTAAAGATTAGGGAAAGAACGTACCTGATATTGTAGTATCGTACAACGGTGCGTCGCACGTTGGGGACAAATGCATATAAATTTCGCTATTTTTTCGAATCCGGCATTATCCGTTGACAGAAATATTTTCGAAGACATGCACTTTCAAAAAATGAAATAAAGAAATGATTTTTTAAGTTCTGGAGTAGAATACTCCCTTAACTGCACAGCATCCGCACGATACCAGACCAACAACGATTAATTGTCCACGCATTGACAGTTTATTATCTATTTTCCAAAATTATATTATTTAAATTAAGAATCCAAAAACCTGTTTATTGAAACCAATTCTTAGCTTCTTAATGAGATAACGGCAATTTTGTGTTGTTCATTTCTTTATGAACATAAGATTATCGTCACGGTGTTAGGCTCTAACAAAGATGTTTTTTAATCTAAACTATGTTTTCCTACGCAGAATCCGTTTCGTACATGTACATCATATAAAGAGCTAAGTAATTCTACTACATTATCGTCGCCTGTAATTACTTCGACGATAATCCCGTGCTTATATACTATAAATTAAGGTCAATTTATGCTACCGACAAGCCGAGAATGAGCCGAGCAAATGTTGCACATATTTGGAAATAATGACCAAATACTATCAATACGTGTTTTGATTTCGGTGTAGGTGTGTTTTTGGTGTGTGATCGGCTCATACTCGGCTCGTGCTCGGTTCGTCGGTAGCATAAATGGTAGCATAAAAAACCTTTAAGACGCAGATATCGTTACGATAAAGTTCGGCTCGTCATGGACTCGTTCTGTATTAAATGGATCGTAATTCAGATGATCGATGTTCAGCCGTATAGTAATAGTAACACAAATGGTATAATTTGTACTTCTTTATCCTTTTGTTTCGCGAGGTAATATAATACCATCGAACACTAAGAAGTCGTAAAATGTCACTGCAATTCTTTATTGCCACTATCATTTATTACAACTACTAATATAAATTAATGATGTAATCCTTTTGAATCACGATGTAGATACCATTAGATAGAACATGTGCGAATGCGTTCATAGAATCACATTGGTGTGCTTGCCTTCATTGGCAAGAAATCTCAGTTGATGATGATAAAGCGATTGCTGCAGCTGAATATTTTATCGAATTTCTTAATAATTACACAGAAGATCACCGTGACATTTGTGAACCACTAAAATTGAAAAAAATATTATGGGCTGCTAAACTTACACCTAATAAAGGTATTGTGAATTGTTATATTTCTGGTTTGTATTAACTTATATTCGTTGAAATTTTTAATTGTAGATTTATTAAAGTTCGAAAAATCTGGAGATCAAGATGGTTTCATTGGAGATTTTAGCGCAAAAACAAAATTAAATAGTGAAACTTATCAGTTGAAAGTAAAAACAGAACCAGGTGATGGGTTATTTGAAGTTAGTATTACTTATGATATAGAGAAGAATACTTTTTCAACTAAGGTGAATTTTCTATTATAAATTAATACATTTTTAAAATAGGGCTTTAACAAGGATATAAATTATAAAAATTTTTATTTTAGATTTCAGATACTAGTAGAATTAACATGTATGGATCTCAAGCAAGATGTGTAGAAAACTCTTTATTTCACTTGCGAAAATATTGTTACTGTAAAGATTAAACAAGTAATTTTGTAATAAATATTATATTAAGATGATAGTATAATTAAAGAACAACAAATATGAAAAATTTTCAAAAGAATGCTTATAAAATAGGATTTAGTTCTTATTATTTCTTTTTTTTCTTAAATCATTATATATAACAGAAATGATATAAATCATAAGTGTAATGTAAAAATATAGTAGGTTTTATATTTATTACATTCCACTGAAAAACAACAAACATCAGATAAAATTATTTTATGTAATGATATTTCTTACTACATTAGTCTAAACATACTACCTTTAATTTATATAATTTAGAATATGCCATAATTTGTGATATAAAGTAATAATCTTATATTCATATGTATGAAGTATATAAACTGGCATACCTATGACAACATATTTAAAATTATTTATTTATTTTCATTAGTGACAATTAAATGTGCCAAAGAATATTTATAAATTGTATAATTAACTTTTACTATATTATTTCTATTGAATTTTAAATTGCCAATAATTAATATATTTCAGACAAATTAGTAATCATTAAGTACATAGTAAACATCTAAATGTAAATAATGCACAATGTAATGTAATAAACTGATAATTGGTTTTTGAAATATTTACATAATAAATAACATTTTAATGATACAATATATTTGTGGAATGAATTTTGCCAAGTTATTATTCCATTCATTGTAAAAGACAATATTCTCCAAATTGATGTAAGAATGTTGTGATTTCGCGAGTATCACTGTCAATTAGCAAAAATCCCATATTTTGTACATGAGATGGATTATGTGGAAAATATGCTTGTCCTTTATTATCTCTAGCTACAACTTGTAGAACTACTGTACTAATTGATAAATCTCCATCCTCCCTTTTTTGTACTCTAAAACAATGAAAGATATGTGTAGTAATTAAATCAGTTATTAAAAAATTTTAAGAGTTTAAAAAGATATTTTTAGAGGTATTGTACAACCTTATTAAATCTTTATAAATATCTTTAGTCACTTCTAAATATGGATTCAAGATATCTTCATATTGACACAGAATTCCTCCAAGTACAAGCATTTGAAAAATACGAAATATAAATTCTTCACGTTCGTCTTTTAAATACAAATTATACTCTGGACATTCTTCATCCAATAGCATCTATAAATTTAAGGTACAAATAAAATTGTACTGATAATGGATTGATTATAATAAAAATGTCATACTCCTCTAAGATTATCAGTGATTAAAAAGTTTTCAATTTCCATATCATATCTTTTACAAATGGTTCCAGATTTATATATAATTCCATTCTTATAATCTTTTAATTTATTAAAAAAGGACATGTTTAAAACAGAGCAAGGAACAGGTTTTATTTCTACATTTGTTGCTGATATATCTAGTGATTATAAGAAAAATTAGTATGTAATACTATAATATAGAGAACTGTGTTTGTTACCTTGTCTTACCCAATGATTTCCTTGCTTTGTTAATAATTTTTTAGCTACAACATTATCTTTAAAAAAGACCTAAAAAGATTAAGAAATGAATACTTAAAGTACTACATCAAAAATTAGTACCAATTAATTTGAAATTATATTATTTAATAACTAACTGACTTCAGCTAAATGATATTTATGATATTGTTGAAAAGGTTCATTAAATGAAAAATGTTGAATAGTAAAATTTCCTTTGAGTCCCCTGAAAAAAACTTTATAACTTGAGTAAGAAATTTTACCTAAATATATTTATCGAAGATATATTAATGTAGTTACCACTTTGAAAGAAATTCTTGAGTTGTTTTATCATTCATTCTGATAAAATTTTTTTGTGCAAGAGGCACAAATGTATAACTGGGTTCAATCTCCATTTTCAATTATTATTGTTATAGAAACAGAAATGTGAAAAGATAACATATAATTGTGAAATATGCATAATAATTAATAATTTTTATTCTAACTGTATAAATAACAAACTTCAAAGATGTAAAAATTAGTTATAAACATTATAAGAAATGAATTTGTAGAAGAAAATATACATAATTGCAACGAATATATAAAATCGCATATAAAATATTTATACAAGACAGAATTATTTAGCTGTAATAACAATTATTTGTATTTGCTATTTATAAAATGAATATATGACATTTTATTAATATTGATTTTAACATTGATAAAAATATCAATCGTATAATAGTACAGCCAAATATTTAGATAAGCTTCAAAGGTTCGGAAAACCATGGCGCCGAATCAACGTCAACGTCAGCTTTTTATTTCAAAGAAAGAACTGAAAAAATTGAATGGCAGAAGATTCTCAAAGTAGAGATAAAATTATTTTATTTCTCTGAAAAGTGAATTAAATATAATATTGTCATATTGTGTTTAATAAATGTAGTCATATTATGTGCCGGTTAACCTTTTCTAGCAATTTAATATCAAACATTTTTATAAAAAATTAAAAATACTTTAACCGTGTTATTTTATAAAATTTATACATTTATTAATTGTTTTATTTATTTTTCTAATGATTTACTCAAAATAATAAAAGTATAAATTTCAGGCCAGAAGAATCGTCTGATACTGGTCTCATTTACCCTGTTGTGGATACAGCATTTAAACTCTTATTATCAGCTCGATTTTGTTCTGCTATATGGAGTCACATAACAGATTGTGATGAAACATATAATTATTGGGAACCAGTAAGGAGTAATTCTTAATAATTTTAACAATTTATCATAATTTATTTATAAATTTCTATCATTATACTATACTATTTTGTTTTACTAAATAGGCTATTTATTTTATAAGGATTATAATTTTTAATTATTTTTGTAAATTATATTTTATATCTTTTTTAGAGTCACTACCTACTTTATGGTACTGGTCAACAAACATGGGAATATAGCCCACAATATGCATTAAGATCATACATGTATTTGTTGATTCACATGGTGCCAGCAAAACTTTACCATTATTTGTTGGAACCAAATCCTGTTTTAGTCTTTTATTTTGTAAGATGTCTATTATCAGTGGGTTGTGCATTATCTGAAGTATACTTTTATAAGTATGTAATTATATTATAAGCTTATCTATAATAAATTTTATTAGTAGATACAAATTAAATCATATTATCTTTCTTATAGAAATGTATGCAGAGAATTTGGGATTCATATAGGGAGATTAACATTAGTATTTCTTATTTTTAGCTCTGGCATGTATATTGCTAGTGCAGCATTTTTACCATCCTCTTTTTCAATGTATGAAATATAAAATTAATAGCAGTTAATTAATGCTTAAATAATGAAATTATTATAATTAATTTTGTTTATTCTTAACATAGGTACTTGAGTACTGTTGCTACAGCTGCATGGTATGGCCGTCAATATGAATTGGCGATTTTTGCTACAGCTATATCTGCTTTATTAGGATGGCCATTTGCTGCATTACTTGGGTATCTTTTTACATATATAGAATTATGGTAGTTCAGACAGTAAAAATCTGACCATGCTGTAAGTTCTTTTTATACTCTTTGCAGATTACCAATTGCAATGGAAATGTTAATACATAAAAAAGATTGGAGTAAGTTTATAAAATGGGTAATCATATCTGGTACTGTTGTTTTAGTACCAATGGTATGGATTGATTCAATGTATTATGGCAAGTTGGTAATAGCACCATTAAATATTATACTATATAATGTTTTTACTAATCATGGACCAAATATTTATGGAACAGAACCATTTACTTACTATATTTATAATGGATTTTTGAATTTTAATTTCATTTTTGTTGGTGCACTTTGGGCTCCACTTGGATTGGTAATATTTATGAAATTTATAATATTTAATGTCTTCTAATTTTTAATGTTTTAATGAAGTTTATAGCTTTTAGTGTGGCTAATTGTACCAGCCAGGCCAAGAGATCGTCTATGTTTGTCTTACTGGTATTCATTGGCACCATTATATCTTTGGTTTTTAGTGTTTTTCTTACAACCACATAAGGTAAATTAAATAATTTTATTTAAAAGATTAAGTTACTTATTTGCAATAATATTTTAATTATAGGAAGAACGATTTCTGTTTCCTGTATATCCAATGATTTGTTTGGCTGGTGGCATAGCTGTAGATACTATCCAGAAATTGTATTTCTTTATTAGAACAAAACTTAGCTCTTTGCATATTGCTTATCATTATTTACAATATACTGTTCACATTACATTATTTGCTATCTTAATCTGTGGTCTTCTTGGAATATCAAGATCATTGGCACTTTACAAAGGTAAGTAATTTGTACATTTAAAATCTCATTTGTTGAAATAAAGTGTAACATTTTATCCTACATTAGGCTATTATGCGCCAATGGAAGTGATGATTGATGCTAATAAACTTGGCTTAGAAAGAGAAATATTCAAAGATACTAATATTAATTTTTGTATTGGTAAAGAATGGCATCGGTTTCCAAGTAGTTTTTTTTTTCCATCAAATAAGTAAGTAATATGTTTTTCAAGAAATCCAATTTTAAAAAATTTCTATTTCTTTGAATATAAATACGAAATTCATTCAAGCTGGAAACTACAATTTCTAAGATCAGAGTTTAAAGGCCAATTACCCCAACTTTTCTTAGATCATGAAAATGCAACTAGTATTATACAACCTTACTTTAATGATATGAATAGAGAAGAACCTACACGCTATGTAAGTTTCTATTCATAATATAGCATACAAATATTGAATTCATAAATCTCTCACATTAAACAATAAAATTTTTGATTATAGTTTAGCTTAGAAAAGTGTCATTTCGTATTAGATTTAGACATTGGTACTGAGACTGAATTAGAACCGAACTATTCTCGATTAAGTGATAATTTTACGATAATAAAATCATCTCAATATTTAAATGCTGTAAAGTATGTATATGTTTAAATTTTATAATATTATTTCTAATACTTATTGTTTCAAACTTATATCTTATTAAATTTATTATTTATCTTTCAGGTCACACCGCTTTTTCCGAGCGTTTTATATACCTTTTATGTCATATAAATTTTGTACACATGGATCCTATAATTTGTTACAAAATATTAAATTAAAATCGATTCCTCTTTTACTGAAGGAAAAAAATACAAAATTTTCTTGAATGGTAATTTCAAAATATGTATATGATTTTAATAAACAGGGTCTCTGTCAGGGAAATCACATGTCTAGTATCATATTTCAAATGAACTTTTGTACTTCGTAATAAAAAATATAAACAGATAATTTTAAACAGAAATAATTATGGAATTAGAAAAATTGTAAACATTTTTAATTTTACTAAAGTTTTTCATTAAGTTCTTTAATTATTTAATCATTATGTAATTGATGTATTTTAAATAATGCATAAACAATTTTACGGGGTTAATAGAATTCGATTTATGAAATAATGTAAAAATTTTGATATTATATATATGTGCGCAACAAATGTTTAAAAAGATTTAATTCACAATAACTATCTATGTACAAACTATTAAATAATATTGCTTTTTTTAGTTTAATTTATAAATATGAATTGTAGTAACTAATTGGACATCCTTGAAACTAGTCCACATGAATGTGTTAAAGTTATTTTCTGGTGTTAGGTAAATGATATTTAATAATAATGTATAAGATTAGACGATATTTATTTTATACTTAACAAATTTTTGTACATATATAGTGGAAATATAAGTATATTCATGTGTGATATATTAATTTGAATTGTAATTGTATTATAAATCATTGTAACATACATTATAAATACCCTGATAATATTAATATAATTGTACAAAGTCTAAATTACTCAATACATTTTAATTGTTATAAAATATATTTTTATTTATTCGTCACTAAATTCTTCACATAGTGTTTTATTTAATTATTGTAATATGTATTGTTTGAATAAGATAATATATTTCATACTTATATGTAATGTACATTTTATTATTCTATTATTAAATAAAATTATCATGTAATTACAAGAAAATTGCAAATTATCAAAAATAGTAAAATTTCAACAAATTACAAGAGTTAAATATACATAAAAAGAATTTCATTTTTAAGATTGTTTTTTAATGAAATTAAAATACTGTACTAAAATTTGGTTATTAATTTATGCAAATTATCAATGCCGTCTAACTTTCTCTAATTAGTGTTTATTTAATTAAGCGTTCTACATTAATCTCAATGAAAATCAAATCTTTAACGCCACGTGTACCCAAACAGCGCTATTGTTCAATGTAAATAGCCATTTTTAAATCAACGAGATAAGTTTAGGGCAAACAAGAATTTAATTCGTGCACATTCATGCGCGTCTTAGGAACAAGAAAATTTATTTTATCGTGTGTATGTGACATTCATCAACGAATATTTAAACAATGATAAAATTGCTATTTAACGTGATGTAGTTCTTAAACTGTCTGCTAGTCGTGAAAGTGTATACGATACAGAATTTATGCGATTTAAAGTGTAGTAATTTGTGAAAAGTTAATGTAAAATGGAAACGGTGAAAAATAATGATGAACAAATTCATTCTCCTTCCATAAAATTGCCAAGTACAGTTGAAGTATTTGCAAATCTAAAAAATGCTCAGAAATTTGCAATTGACATAGGTATGTATTGCGCTACATATTTTATTATTGTTCTTAAAAGATTTTATTTTTGTATAAATTAAATTTATACAAGGTTATCTTTCAAACATTCCTCAAATGTTGCGTATATTTATTGTTCTTTATTAAAAATAATATAAAAAGACGTAATTTTCTAATAATTCAGCTGAAGATTGCTTTGGTTTTAATTTAATTACAGGCATATCTTTGACAAAAATAGCTTATTATTCAACAGTTAATTACCGTAAAGCATTGTATGAAGATGTAGGCTTAGGAAATAGTGGAGAACGTGCATACAAAATATATGAAGGCAATAGACTTCACTTTGTTAAATTTGAAACAAGATATATTGAAAATTGTTTGGATTTTGTAAAAGAGAATTTAGTAAATGTTGAAAGATTTCATGGTAAAAGTATTAAAGTGACAGGTGGAGGAGCATACAAATATAATTCATTGCTACAAGAAAAATTAGGTTTAATGTAAGCACTTTAAAATATAGGAATTATATTCAAATTTTATCATACATTCCTTAAATCTTTTAATATAAAAATCAATCTAATTAAAACTATTATAGAGTTGATAAAGAAGATGAATTTTCATGCATAATAAAAGGTTGTAATTTTTTACTTAAAAATATATCATATGAAGCATTTGAGTTTGAAAGACATGGGAATCCAGAATATAAATTTCAGAAGGCTGGTCCTAACATATTTCCATATATGTTGGTGACAATTGGTAGTGGTGTCAGTATTCTTAAAGTAAGTTGTAAACAAAATGATTTAGATTAAGCAAAGAAGGATTTTTTTTATTTTTAAGTTTATAACATTCATAGGTTGAGTCTGATGAAGTATTTGAAAGGGTTGGGGGTACAGCTACAGGAGGAGGAACATTTTGGGGATTAGGTACTTTGCTAACAAAAAAAAAGGTATCAATGTTAATTACAGTTTAATATATATTAATTTTGTTTTATAATATTTTACTGACTTTATACTTGTATATCATATATATATTTCATATGTAGTATTATATAAATACATACATATATTATTAAGACAAAATATACACATTTGAAAAAGTATCTAAAAATACACCACTAGGGCTTTGATGAATTGCTGCAACTTGCAGAAAGAGGAAATCATCGTAATGTTGATATGTTAGTGAAAGATATCTATGGAGGTGATTATTCTTCCCAAGGCTTACCTGGAGACCTTATTGCATCTTCCTTTGGTAAAGTCACTTACTATAATAATGATAAAGGTGAGGAAATATATAATGAATGCACATGACTAAATAAATTATAATACTACAAAGAATAAGTTCTTTTATTTTATACTTCAGGGCAATCAAAATTTTCTGAGGCAGATCTTGCAAGAAGTCTTTTATTTACTATAAGCAATGATATTGGACAAATAGCAAGTTTATATGCAGCTATGCATAAAATGAATAAAGTTTACTTTGGTGGTTATTTTCTCCGTAACCATCCTTTATCAATGCATAGTATTTCACATTCCATAAAATATTGGTCTGATGTTAGTTTTAAAACTCTCATTATACTGTTACCTAATTATGATTAAAAAAATACAAATTTTTCTTCTCAAAAAAAAAAACATTTTCTTATAACTCTCATTGAATCCTATGTAGGGTAAAGTAAAGGCTCTTTTCCTTCGCCATGAAGGTTACCTAGGTGCAATTGGGGCATTCTTGTATAGTGCTGAAAAATCTGATGAACATAGCTGGTTGGAAAATTATGCAGGATCTTCAGGATTTAAAGACTCAATATCTACTGATCTTGGAATTAAAGTAGACCAATTGGAAATTGATCAAGTAGAAAATACTGTTACATTCTGTCCACTTTTGAAAGATCCTGCATCCTACAATCCAGATACAACAGATCTTGCTGAAGATAAAGAGGCTAGGTGAGTTATAAGCTCAGATGTGTAGCATCTTCCTGTTAAGAAATGTAGCAAGGGATGTGTTTCAAGTTTTAATATTTCTAGAGATTACTGGCTTCAATGCTTTGAAGAATCAGTGGATAAATTTGTGGCTAGAGCTATTCATAGTCAACCACATAGCCCAACTGCAAAAGATAGAGCAACAAAATTAAAGGAAAAATATATTAACAGACTTCATTACTTACACCTTCAACCTTTGTAAGCTTTGATCACTAATAAAAATGTACTATTTTATAGGATTGTATTATAACTATGTTTTGCAAAATAATGTTAAATCATATATTATAGTGCTTATGGAACACTCACAGTGCGAGTATTATTGGATACTATTGAACATTGTATGAAAGAATTTGATTTTCCTGATCCCTATTTGCATGTAAGTTTCTTATAAGATTGAAATTTATATCTAGATTATTGTAATTTTTTACATAAGTTACTTTTTTAACATATGCAGCAAAAAAAAAAAGAGAATGAAGAAGCTTTAAAACATTTAAACAGTCGTATAATAGCTATTGATGAATTGGAAGGAACAGAAAAAATAAAAGCTCTAGTGTTAGGAGTTCTCAGTGGTAATATGTTTGATTGGGGTGCACAAGCTGTTGCAACTTTGATGGAAACAACAGATTTTGGTTTTGCAGAAGCTCAAGCAAAAATACCGGGTACTTCTGCATATTAGCGATGTTTGCAATTATAATTAGTGCATCAATAGGTAATGTTATAAAAATTGATATATTTTTCTTAAACTTAGGCAGACCTTGGTTACAAGATGACTTGGATGATTGGATAAAGAGGTTACAAACTGATCCTCCTCATAAATGTGCTGCTATCTTTGTTGACAATAGCGGAGTTGATATAGTATTGGGGATTTTACCGTTCGCACGTGATTTATTACAGAGAGGAACGAAAGTTAGTTACCCTATATATGTATATTCTTACATGCAATTAAAATAAGCTAATTAAATTAAATTAAAATTACTTTAGGTTATATTGTGTGCAAATTCTATGCCAGCATTGAATGATGTTACATATCCAGAATTGGTTGTAACATTACGAGATGCGTCAAAAATATGCAAAGTTATTAGACATGCACTAAAAGAAAATCGTTTAATCGCGATGGAAACAGCACAAGCTGGTCCTTGCCTTGATTTAAGGTAACTAATGTGATGTATGAACAAGATAATTATTTTAACTGTTACACATTTTAACGAATTCTTTTACGTTTAATAGCCGATTGAGTTTAGATTTATGTCTCGCAATGGTGAAACATAATGTTGATCTTGTTGTACTTGAGGGAATGGGCAGAACACTTCATACAAATTTACATGCAAAATTGACATGTGAATGTTTAAAATTGGCAGTCGTTAAAAATCGATGGTTAGCACTTCGATTAGGAGGTGACATGTATGCTGTAATATGTAAATATGAACGACCATCATCGAAAACGAAAATTTCTGATTTAAGAACAAAAACGAAAACAGAGTGCCCCTCAGAATGTGTAGAAAATATAACAGACGTTTGCACGTGCGAATAAATAATGAAAACGTAAGTAGGTATAATGGATTCCTAATGTTTGAAGACTGTAAATTAAAAATTATATTTCAATTCCAGGAAATAAAAACTGGTACATTAAAGTATTCCTTTTATTTACGTTTAGACGTGTATATAAAGAAAAAGTGAAAATTTTAGTATATTTTACAGTTTCGTATGAAGATATATATTATTATAAGGAACTACATTTAAGAACTTTTTACAAAATCTACTGTTATTTATTTTGCACATCGTAATATTTATAAAATTTATTTTAGGAGTACATAATTACGAATGACACTTGGTTATCAAAATTGTTTTTACTATCACTAAATTAATGAAGTTTCATATTTTGTTCTATTCAAATATGAAAATGTTAATATTAACATAATACAATAGTATTAATTAATGATTAATACCTAGTCAATGACAATAAAATTATTTTTTCTGTAATTTAAAGAGGTTACCGTAGTTTAAAAGAAGTAATGACGACCAATTATAATGGTTAAAACTATGTATTATATAACTCTGTACAGTAACTCTTCTGTGATAATGTAACATTCAAACAGAAAGTTGCATATTTGTGTAAACTAAGAGGGTATCCATTTGAAACAGGCCAGAAGTTAATTTACTTGTACAATCTTTTCCTACAAAATTATAATAAATACATTAATTTACACTTTTTAGTATATTTATTTCTGTTTAATAAAAATTTGCAAAATTTTATTGTTTTCTAATCTATAATTGTATCATTTTTTCAAAGATTAGGTAAAATCAGAGTAAACTTAAACATGCAATGTACAAGTTTTTAGTAATTTTTATAAACTTTTGTACTATCTTCACTGGATAAGTTTAGAAACAAAACTTCAAATTATAAATTTAAATTTTTATCATTATTTTGACTCTATTGTATTACAAAGCACTTTAATTACTGATGAAATAGTTTAAATGTGTTACCTATTTTAAAATTCTTTAATTTCATTATGATATTTCAAATTTAGATATATTTTATATGCATATTTGAAATACTACTCATAGAAAAGGAGAAGAAATCAAATAGTTATTTGACTCAAATCAAGCAGATACCCTCTTACAACAGTTGATTGACAGACAGTATAATAAAATAATATGTAAAAAAAGCAGATAGTTTAAGATGATATCTTGTAATTTTGAGATTTTTGTACACAAGACTTGTCTTTAATGTCAAATCTGATATTTCTTTTTTGGATGTATTCCTTTTTTTTGTAAAGAAATCTAAAAAATAACATTGATTGTATAAAATTAACAAACAAAATGTATGTTCTCAAAAATGACCAATCTGTTAAAAAATTTTTCAGATTTTATAGAAAAGAACGAAGATGATAAGCTACAAAAAAAGTTGTTAAAACTTATGGCAATGTTAGCATGGTTTTCATGGCTAAAAATTTCTATGCAAACAATTTGTTAATACTCAACATGCATATGTGATATTTGACTTGCTTTGTAATCTGTAAATAAAACATGAACTTCATTCTAAGACTTATTTTAGTAATTAAATAAAATAATTCCTTTGAAATTATTAATTTACAGAAAAATGTAACAACTAAATATAATAATTAAGGAATTTTATTAGGAATGTTAGCACCGCCATCGTCGATCAAACAGAAACACTACACTGCTCTAACAATTACTAAATAAGTTTTGCTGTGTAACATATTTAAGTCGTTGATCTTTTAACTGTTGCGTAATGTACGATAATTCATTTCTCAAATAAAATGCAAATGTATTTTTTAACAATAATTTACATGAAATATTACTCTTAGTTTATTTTAATACCCAAAATTATCTGAAATTTTATAATCATATTATAAACATTTTACAAATGTTTTCACATTAATACGTGATTAGGAGGAACTTAAAAAATGGTCGCATAAGTTTTGTCCTATGCTTGTTGTATCGAGCAGCAGCATCGTTTGAAGTGGTTTTAATTCCAGTTGATGTCTTCGACTAATACATTTCTGATAACTCGTAGTTCTCCTCGTTAGACCTATTAAAGTTACACTAAATGTAGGTATAATCTACATCATCCCACCTAAATATTTGATAAGGAACCAGAAAAGGGAATATTTTTGAATTACGAAAAGAGGACCTAGAGAAGAATTCAGCGAGGAGATTATTTTGGCATAGAACACACGAAAAAGAAAAGTGTTGGCTATAAAAAAATACATTTCGAAAATGAAGAACATGAAGGCTCGTGTAAGCGAAATCATTGGTTATTCAATTTCCCCACTTATCGCGTTAATATTTTAAATAGTATAGCGATTGAATTGATATCAGTTCATTGACAGTACGCTACAATATTTTAGGTACTTTTAACCTACCAAACAGAATTCTGTACAAGGTACGAATACATCATATCGAGATACAATAAAACACAATGAATTGTATTGTGCGTTTTTACCTAAATTATCCTAATTTTTATTTCAAATTTGACAATTCAAAATCAATTAAAACTCAAACTCAATTGTCAAAAAATAAAACAATATTGTGTTCGAAATATTTTTACTCTAAAATAAATGAGATTATAATTGAAAATTGCATCGAACCGCATCAAAACAAAATTATCCTTAATTTCGAAATATTCTTACACCTATATCGTTATTCTCAAATATTTATTTTTATTAATTGTGTATCAGTCACTTGTATACTAATAAATTTTCAGTAATTTCATGATAGAAACAAATTATTTAATAAAATTTGAATTTTATGTCCCAATTATTGTAATTTCAATTTTTTAAGTTTTGATGATAATTTAGTCAAAGTGGCGCTGTTATTACAAGAAGTTACAAAACAAATGTATGTTTGAATTTTGAATCGATTAGATCAGTCACCTATGGTTACCTACGTAAGTGGTGGCAGTTTGTATTCATGTTAACTATTACAGAAAGATAACCTCTGGTAGGAAAAATGAAACCGGTAGAAAATACTTTAAAATATATCAAAACTATTTGTCCATCGCCAGAAGAACTTAGCATAGTAACAAATAATGTTAAATGTAATAAGTGCGGACTCGTATTTCAAAATGAACCACGATATCGATTACATGATCTTAAAGTACATCAACGTAAAAGTTTAGATAAAATAATAAAAGAAAATGTACAATATCGTTGTCCAGTGGAATCTTGCATTTATGCTCTAAAAGCCGAAAGGCATTTTAGTACCATGAAATATCTTAAACAGGTTAGTATTTATATCGTGAAGTTATACTAAATGTCTTAATTTTGACATAAAAATTAATATTTTGATATATACTTAGCATTATCTTAAAGTACATGCGGAAAAAACTCATGCATGTACCCGTTGTGATAAAAGCTTTTCTACTGAAGCAGCTAAAGAAAGTCATATAAGAGTGTGTGGAATTGAATTTGCATGTTCTTGTTCAAAAACTTACACTTCTTATGAAGCATTGCTTACACATGCAAAAAGGTCTTTACATACCATAAATGACAAATATAAAACTTTCTTGAGGTAAGCCAATTGTAAAAGACAAATGTTTTAATATTTTGTTGTTTGACATATTTAAATACAATATGAATTTATATCGCAGTATCAATATTTTTTCAGACGCACAAATTCTAAAACAATGAGAATGATTTTACCACCTAGTCAAATTGAAATAAATAAACTAGTTACAATATTACCAACAAATCAAAATGAAAATAACATATCAAATTATAATAGTAATTCCATGCAAAAAATTACACTGGATGTTGGTATACAAACTGATGAGTTTAAAAAGAATAAAAGGATATCAAGTCCATTGAAACATATGAACAATAGTTGCTATCATAATGGAAAGCATGGAATATCTAAACAAACTCAGACAAGCATCTCCCAAAGAGTTAGACAAAATGTAATGTCTATGGAAACACAAACAATACAAGCTTCACAGACATTCAAGAATTCGCTGAAGGCCCAAAAACACAGAAAGAATTTTGTATCTCAAAATTCTGATTATACATTGTTAAAGGAAGACCTTAATCTTAGCAACTTTACATCTTCAAATTTATTTCCTAGTAGTCCATTACCACTTCGTCATGATGATGGATTACAAGATTTTTTGGAGAAGAAGAGTACATCAGGTACTCAAACAATACCTGAAAAAGATATGTTTGAAGTTCTAAATGATAATGTTACTCAAACAGAACTGGAAGTTCTAAATGATAACGTTACTCAAACAGAGTTTGAAGTTCTAAATGATAATGTTACTCAAACAGAATTGGAAGTTCTAAATGATAATGTGACTCAAACAGAACTGGAAGTTTTAAATGATAATGTTACTCAAACAGAATTGGAAGTTCTAAACGATAATGTTACTCAAACAGAGTTTGAAACATTTTATAATCATAGTACAAATCCAATGATACAATGTACTTCAAAAAGTACAGTTGCTTTAATGACTTTACCTTATGTCGAAGAAACGTCGGCCGTTGTTGAAGGATATTCTTTTGTATCTTCGAATAGCATATCACGATCAGATCCCATGCTTACAGACAAAACTTTTGATGACAAGTTTAACAGTATAGAAACTCAAACAGAACAAGCTTATTCACAATCATTTTTTGATTCAGATCCCTTAACTAGATCATTTGCTCTCAGTTCTACCATTGAAACACAAACCACAAATAATCTCCACAATATGGAACAATTATTATACAATAATACATGCACACAAACTTGCAATGAAATATTACCAACTGACTTAGGATTATCTAATATTCAAACACAAACACCTTGGACTCAACTTGAAGATACTACTGTTTCCACTGAAACGCAAACAAAATCCTTAATATGTGAAACAGGTTGCAATATTTCAATGGGTGCATGTCATTCATGGTTAAGTACTCAAACTAGTCATACTGAAACACAAACTGACTTACTTAGTATTTTTGAAGGTCTACAATAATAAAATATTCAATTTCTGCTCATATGACAGTATAATGATGGATATTTTAAGAAAATACTTTAAGAATAAAATCAAAATAATTTACTTTGATATTGGAAAACAAGACTAATTTTTTTGTGCTGTTATTTAGTATTTTGGTACTTTTTTATACTTTATTACAACCTAATTATTTAAATTCTTGTATATGTGCAATTTACTGATAAAATATTATGTGCATTGATCGAAATCTGCATTTTCTTAAAGGAAGTATGTTTTGAATTTACTGTATCATACAGTATTCACTGCCATGATTTTAAAATATATATAGTTTATATATGTTTTCAGAATAAAAAAATACACATTGCAGGCAATGTAATTCTGTTAAATATAACTTATTAATAAAACTATTAATTTAAAATCTGCTCAATGAAAAGTATTATTAATATTTAATTTTAATTTTAAGGGGGCAAATAAGCCTTGAAGTTGATGAATTCTTGGTAATATTTTGTAACAGTAAAAATATTTAATTTTAAATAATATTAAAAATAAATTAAATTCATAAATTTAAAAATAATTTAATAATAATAGTTACACGTTGTTGCATTTCAAAGCAAATGATGAATGTAAAATATATAGTTACTATTATGACATTCATTGAAAAATATTTTTCATTTGTAAATATTGATCTATAAATTTCAAAATGTTTTCATGACATGTATTACGAAGGTATAAAATGTTTTATTATAATATTAGGATATACGGTTTTGAGGTTTTCAACATAATTTATGTTTTAATATATATAAATAGAAATATGATCTTTAAATTCAATTGTTTGAAATTGTTCGTGTCATACTTACAAAGGTAACTCTTAAAAATTTCATTCTTTTTGTATACATATATTGATACTATACATTACTTAGTAAAACATTCGGCAATTCGTATAATTACAACCTCGTTTAATAAGAGATTCATGTTTCCGAGACTCAAGAGTCATGTACCCCCTTAAATAGAAAAATACATGAAGGATCTTGTCTGCTTCCAGTCTAATTACTTAGTTGATAATTTCAACATTTACAAAGAAATAGGACATGTAATCTGAAACTGTACACGTAACATTGTTACAGTAACTATTAAAACATTGTTTTTGCTAACAACTGCGTTGGAATTGCGTTTTGAATCCCAACCAGTGTTTCATATCATGGCTTGACGTCAAAAACGTATATATAAAAATTAAAATCTTCAGTTTTCTTTTGCTCGGAGCCGCATCGTGATACATCACGTTTAAACTAGTTTTATCCATGTTTGTTGCTAAGGATTAAAATTATACTTAAAAAAACATGCTTTGCCAAGCAGGGGTGATATATAATTGTTGGACACCTAGAACTGTTATGTAAGACGAAATTCAAGAGCTATTATTAACAATAAAGATACAATAAACATGATATGAATATCGTGCTTTTCAATTGACTCCAAAACGAATACTCAACGCAATTGCGTGAGTTTGAGGAACTTATTAGCACAGGCTGGGATACATGTCATAAAAGTGAAACAAGGATTGTGTACAGAAGGAAGGGCATATAAGAATGTATTAAAGTGCAGGACCGGCAGCGTTATCCTCGTCAAAATCTGGTAGAGAATCTTTGGTCTGGTCTTCTATCCTGTTCACATTTTCAAGCGCTGAGGCTAGTACTCTTAAATTATCCACTCCAGACATTAGTTGCCTGTAACACAATATCATTTCAATTTTCCAATTTAGATATTTAGTTGAAATACATATATTGTTTACCTTAATGATACTTCTGCTGATGAAGCAGCATTCCTCAAATCACCAGCTAGCCTTCTTACTGTCTGATCTATGTTTGAAGAGCCATATTCGCTTTTATTTCCTGTTATAATTCCAGCTTTAAGTTTTTTGTTTTCTGCTCGAAGTAACGATACCTCCAACTAAATTGAGATTATATATTTTTATATAATAGTTTAACTATATTATAAAATATTTTATGAAAGGATAAGAAGTTATATTAACCAATAAACAATGAATATCTCTTTTTAATGATGAAACAGTACTTTCTGCATTTACTGCTCTTCTCTGTAACAAATTGCAAATACAAATATCAGCTAACCATAAATTACCAAATGACCAAAATATAGATTTACCCTCATACTTACTGTACTACGTTTTAGATTATCTTCAACTTGTCCCATAGCTTTTTCAAGATGAATTGTTTCTTCATGTTCTACTTCTCTCATAGATGCCAATTTTGACTCTAGTAATTGAATTCTGTAATCAACACAAATAAATTAAAGGACACATTTAATGAATAAAAAGTATTGAAAGTTTACCTTTCTGATTTTTCACTGATTTGTTTTTGAGCTAGTTCTAATTCATGTCGTAATCTTTCATTTTCTAATAATAACTGAAAAAATAGGTATAATTACAAAAATTGTATACATAATACCTTAAAACGTAATGTTATTCATACCTTCCTTTCCATAGATTCTGCACTATTTTGAATAGATCCAGATTCTGTTGACAAGGTTGTCCTGTTATGAATAGGGCCATCATTTAAAAAATCTGGCAAAGATTTTGGAATATTTGTTTCACTTGTTTCTATGTGAAAGCAGTCTCTTATAGTAGCATTGGAGCCAACATCAGGCTCAGCTACAAATATTGGTAAATCTAATGGGAATCCTAAAAAATAAAGATATTAATGAAAAATTTATTTAAATCATTTTTAACAATATAATATCTCTTTATAGATACCTAATGATTCTGGACGTTCAGTAGAGTCTACACTACGTTTAACAAAAAGAGGTAGATTTAAATCAGGAGAACAATCTGTATTTGGTACAGATTGATCTTTTTGAGGTAATGATTTGTCCCAATTTTCAGTTAGATTAAATGAAAGATCACATAATGCACTAAGTTCACTCCTTTTTGATTTATTTCTACGACGTATTCGTCTTTGTTCTGCATTATTCAATGCAAAATCAGGAAGATTATTTACATTTGAAATGGTCTGCTGTTTGGGCTCATGATTTAAATAATATTGTTCTATGACCAAATGATCTTGTACAAAGTCTGGTAACTCTGTTGGATTACGAGAATAAACAGCAGAACTTTTTTCTACGTTATAAGATTTTGGTGTTTGAGAGGAATAAACCTTTGGACGAGCTCCAGTATTCTGATAATTCATTTGTGAATTATTTCTTAGAAAATGCTTAAAATTAAATGAATTCTCTTCAGTTCCTTGTTCTATCAAAAAGAAAAAACCAGTGAATATTAAGCTGATTATCAGATTAATTTTGGTAAACATCAGGTTAAATCTAACCTGCTTGCGAATCTGTCTCGGTACTAGTCAAATACTCTTTTGACATGTTTTTATAAGTTCGATATTCTGTTGTTACCTCTTCTTCCGAGGATGAAGATGATAAAAACATGACTTCTGCATGACGTCCTGTGGTTTTTGATAAGGATTGAGACGAATCATTACTTTTTTTACGACTTGCCATCATCTATACAGAAGATCAACTTTACCGACAACTGTGTCATTTGCAATGCACTCGCTGACTGCAGTCAAGAAAGGTTAGTCACGCGTAATTTTTTTTTCTTCACCTACTCAATGTGGACGTAGAAAATACATGTGCTTTGAGCTTTTGTCTACGTACTTCTCTTTCGTAATATAAAGTTATTATTACATACGGTCTCTTATCTGAAATAAGTTGCAAATCTTTATATAGATGTATATAGATATATAACTTATAGCAAATGTAAATAATTTCAATCAATTTAGTAAATATTTGCTGCTATACAATAATATTATAAATTGTTGATCCATTAATTTTTTAATGTAACAGATGCAGGGATTGTGATTTCATAGAGGAGGTTATCTCCCTCATGAGAATATCGGTAATTACAACAATTTCTAAACGTATTTACGGATGTATACTGCGACTTTAACAACAGAATGTCTCACGAAGAACCTTGTCGTGCATGCATGGATTTTAAATCATGGGCAAAAAGTCAAAAAAAGACTTTCGAGTCCGAAAAGGTATGTAATCAAACACTTTTTAACAAAGCTGTTTATAATATACATGAGGTTCCTTTTAATAAAAAAATGTTTTTATTTTTATAATTACACATTAAAAAATATTGAGTAACAAATACCATGGAATTTGTAAGAGATGAAAAATATTACACTTGTGTTACTTGAATAAGTCATTTACACTCACACGCATCTTTTATTTACATCAGGAATCTAAGAAAAAGGAGAAGAAAAGCCCACCTGTAAATAATAATAGACGTGATGATTGTCCATTAGATAAAGATGAATTAGGCTCTAATACATGGTCATTCTTACATACCATGGCAGCTTATTATCCTAATAATCCAAGTGATGAACAAAAGTCAGATATGAAACAATTTTTTCATATATTTTCTAAGTTTTATCCTTGTTATGTGTGTGCAGAAGATTTACAAGAAGAGTTAAAACACTCACCTCCAGAAACTGATTCACGAAAACAGTTAAGTCAATGGCTTTGTAGGATACATAATGGAGTAAACAAAAAACTTGGTAAACCAGAGTTTGATTGTAAACTTATTGACCAAAGGTGGAAAGATGGTTGGCTTGATGGTTCATGTGACTAATCATCATTAGTTATGATTGTAAATTTTGTAATGAAACTTACATGTGATATAATACATGTAAAATGGTTACTGTAAATACTTTTCCTAAATAATAGCACAGTAGTTAAAATATTGTTTTGTTAATTCTACACAAAAAAGAAAAATAAAAGTAGAGTTATAATATAATTATAATTACATAGATTGTGATCTGTTTTAGAGTATGTCTACTATTAGGATTGTAAAGTAGATGGTGTTAGATGTGAAATAGTAAATGCAGCACTTGCTGTTCTACAATGAGGCTCATAACTATGGTCCTGTCCTTCACCACCTACTGGCATAATTTGACATGTTCTGATATGAAATGGAAAACGTTTATTAGCAGTAGATGGTCGAGTGATGTACAAAAATACTATGTGTCCCATAAAAACAGTCCATAATGAACATCCTTTAGCAACACTTTCTCGTACCCATTCATCTACTAATAAAGTGATGCAGAGTACCTATGAAATTACAAATATCTTCTTATACATTGCAAAGGAGTGATCATATTTTTTATAAATACTTCGTTATATAACATTTTGTATTACTATAAATATAATTAAATGTATATTTATTATGTACCGTTAATGGGTGACATAAGAACCATGCTGAACCCAATGAAAATAATGAACCATAAAAATGCAACTTTGTTGACATTTTTTTAACAGTCTTAAAACAGCGAAGAGAAAATACAATCCATGCAATCAATTTTAATATTATTAATCCATAGCCTGGTGGTGATTCATAAATATACAATACTAATCCAGGATCAAAGACATCAGATTGATATATGTATAAAGAAAATTGACAAAAAGATATCAGGCAAATAAAACATATAAGCCATCGAGCTTGTTTAGGTGTTAAAATGCTTTTTGTTACTGTAAAACCAAGCGCGAGTAGCAACATAAGTACAGTGTATAAAATATCTGAGCATGCTTCTAAAAGTTGACCCAATAGAGAAGCATTTTCTGTTGATATCCCTCTCAAACCAAGATTTATATAGCTGTAAATTTCAAATAGTATTCCCACCAATTGGCAAAGTAGTGAAGCCATAAATATTTTGTAAGACACATGTAATAGTCTTCTTGCTCGTAGTTTCATAGCTATATAAAAGCTTATTATTACTAGTACTACATAAATGCAAGCAATTGTTATGAGTTCCGGTAATATGTCTAAAATGAAGATAGATACGATTAAACAGTATTAAATTATTTTAAATCAAGATAAAGTTACTTGCAGAATTGATCTGCTGAAAAATGTTCTTTCCAAAAATTGCCATGTGGTGCGTTTGTTAGTGATATCCAATATGAAATGTTTAATCCAGTTTTTGAAGAACAATCTGCTAGTGCAATAAACCACCATCTCGGACGAGATGATCGAAATCTTCGATTGCTAGAACATCGAACTATTGCGTTGGCTACTTCGACACATCCTGACTGTGCAGATGTTAATATAGATAATGGTACTATTTGACCAATTCCATTCCAAAGTATTGCTTCCTTTTCGGTGCACGTTTTATTTGAGGGATAAACAGCTGGCCATTGGTCAGGTGCATCATAATACAGCAGTATTTTCAAATCTTGTTCCTCGCCTCCCAATTCAAATTCATACCGAAATGTGCCTTGTTCAGTTAGAAAACAAAATCTTGCTAAGAAGGCCCAATTCTAAACAAAAGTTATTATTCAGGAAGAAAACCAAGAAAATCGTAAAATTTAATCTTGTTAATTAATAGCCCCAAATATTATTATTGATATTATATTAGTAAATTAATATAATGCTAATTTACGGTTATTTTTAAACATACTTATAATTAATGCGTTAAAATTTAGAAATTTTTAAAAATGTGTTTTTACTAATATCAATTCTACAAGTTATTGTTTTAATTAAAAAGATTGTCATGTTAAGTAAGTTTACAGTACTTCACGTGTTACGAGGCGTCCTTGAAGAATTTTAGATTTGGAATTTGTTAATAAAAGCTGAAATATTATAAACAAAAATAGCAACATGTTAAATTGACACACGACCGCACAATTTTCTTGAACTGAAATGATGTCTACATATATCTATTACATGTTACTTGCTGTTTTTCTCATGATCAATATTCCTTGTCTCTGGGAATCATGTATTTCGTTTAACGTATTGATTTTTATTGTAATAAAAATAATTTAAATAAAATTTTTAATTGAATTTTAAATAAAAGAATAAAAGAGTGATAGCTAAATTAAAATATAGGAAGTTCATATTTATAAATTTTATTTTTAAAATACAAAAATCATTATATTATGTTAGCATATGCCTTCATGACCTTGAGGTTTATTTTCTGTAACATAATAGAACAGTATGATGAATCAATATAAGTATGTGTACACACACATGCATAAGCATAATGTAAATAGAATACTCAATACTGAAAAGTTTGTAGATATTATTGGAAGCAATTTTATGCAAAAAAGATATCGTATATTTTTAATTTATCAAAACTAACTAATATTTACTTTGCATCATTAATAATAATACTTTATGTAACTGAATGTTTTGATCACTTTTTATTTGCAATAAATAATAAAATAAATCTTACTTTAATACAAACCATTTTAAAGACATTATGACCAATATATTAAATTCATAATTAAAAATTTTGGATGATTAATTAAGTATATGGTTGAACCAGTGAAACAAAATGCACGGATGAAGTACAAAGCTGAAGGAAGAACGCCTACCTATCTTTGGTCTACTCCCAACAAAAATTGGAAACATGCAAGCGTAAGCTATACATTACCAATAGTACGAAGAAACCTCATTTCACTATTTTAATTCTCACTTTTTACTTATAAGCGGTACAATCTGCTCCCTATATTTTGTTGATAATGTAGCGAGTGATTAGGAAATTCTAACCGAAAAAATGCATTGTATGATAATTTACTCATATATATATCTCGTCTATGGTCTTATTTCATCTAATTAAATTGCGGTTAACTGCTGCGGTTAACTTACGGGGCATTATTGTATATAAAAATGGTAATGTTGGAATTTTCAAATTCACAGATTTATCCTTTATTTTAATAGATGGCGCTTAATGTTTAATCCGAAGTCAAACGATTTACTAGGAGAAAATAGGATACTATAGGAAGAGTAGAGATTATTTTTCATATATTTTATTTCGCCAGCCTCACCATATGTAGTATTTAAGTATATACCATACGTATAATCAATTATATAGTTAGTATGTTTTATTTTGTGTCTCTCAGTCAGTGTCAATGTCCTCAGTCTGGCATCATAGATCACAGGTGACCAGTGTAGTTGTGACAGTGGAGAAAAATGAGAGAGGAACACGTGTTTTGTGATATATGTATAATGACAAGATACGAAACCATTTTGTAATTTTTTGAATGTTTTGTGATTTTTTGTATTATTTATAGTAGGAAGTTCATAAATTTCTCATAATAAGCACTATACTAGTTCATTATTTAAATTAGAGGTTACACAATATGAAATAATAATGAAAAATAAGAAGGAAAATTTAAAAAATTTTAAAAGTAAATATTTAACATTTCGTAACCATTAAGTAACCAATTTATTTTTCTAGGTGAATTTTGATTTAATTATTCAATTTTCAGCTTTATGGATTCAAACTGATAAGGAATCAGTTGATAAACATCAACTATTTTTTAAAGAACATTCTATTAGAAATCAAGAACTTAAACATCCAAGAGGAAGGACACTGTTTATGTTAAATATACCTCCGTATATTACATCTAAAACATTGCAGAAAACATTTAGTAGTTTGTGTGGAACTGTTTCTAATGTTTATTTTACAACTCCTAAAGGGTTCAAAACAGCGTACATTGTTTTTGCAAAAGAATCTGCTTTAGAGAAAGCATTAGAAATTTCTGACAAGCATGTAATAACATTAAATAGTGATGATAATATATGTTTAACTGGAATAAAAAGTAAGTAGTATATTTTTCTAAACTAATATTTATTTACAAAGAATATTTAATTTATTTTCATTAATTAATTAGAATGGTGTATGGAATACAATAATTCTATATGTGATGAATCAAAAATGAGAAATGAAATTGAAACTTTTATGCATGATTATGATAAGAGAATTGCTAAGAAAACAGCAAAGGAGAAAGCTGTGAATGAAGATGTAGAAGGCAATGATGGATGGGTAACTGTAACAGGAGGAAAGAAGAGGGGACAGTTTGCACTTCCTAGAAAAGAATCTGTTATTAGTAAAGTACAACTTAAAGAAGAGCATAAAAATAAGAAGAAGCAGTTGCTTAACTTCTATACTTTCCAAATTCGTGAGAGCAAAAAACAAAGTGAGTTTTTGTTGTATTATTCTTAGTGCTATGCAAAGTTCTAATATTTGTAGTTTAATTAAATTTTTCTTTACAGATTTGGCAGAATTAAGAAAGAAGTTTGAATTAGATAAAAGGAGATTACAAGATCTAAAATCTAAGAGAACATTTAAACCATTTTAATATCGTGATTCTTAAAAAATATAAAATCTTATAACAAATGAATATGAAATAGATATTTATTAAGTTATAAAAATTTTGTTCACATTTAAATAAATAAATAAATAAATTTTGTTTCTTAACTAATACTTTATATATTTATAACCATTTACATTTATATTTTCTTGTTTAAAATGGGCGTATGTCCGTTAAATAAGTAAATAAATAAATAAATAAATTATGTTTCAGTCAATTTATACTTGAATTTATTTACAGTTTTACAAAACAAAGATAACTATAATAGAAATTCAGTAATGCTATTAAGCAGCTTTGGATGCATAAGTTTGTAATGTCCATTCAATTAAAAAATGTTGATATGATAAAGGTTGTAACAGGGTCAATAACTCTTCTGTAAAACAGTAAAAAAATTTATTTGTAAGATTAAGAAATTTTATATTAAAATATCAATGATACGTACGTTTGTTTCCGTAAATACAATTTGCAGACATGGCTGCACTAACAGCTTGTGCAAGTCGTTCCATAGCTAAGTCACGCAAAGTTGAACTAATGTTTGTATGAGATTGTAAACTAGTAGTCAAAGTTCGAGTGATAGCCGCGAAACGTTGTGCAGATATAGCATGTTTGTTAGTTCCGTTATTTTTTAGTCGTAATACTGAGTCCATAAGCAACTGTTGAATCTTAGAATATAATTTTTTCTGTTCTTCAGAATATTCCACATTTTCTGTAATATTTAAACGTACAGGAGATAAAATGCACCACCTACAAAAGAACATTAGAATTAAAAATACTTTATAATTAATTTTATAAATGAAGTTTTTCACTAGAGTACCTGAATAAACCTGCTATTGGTATTATTGGTGTCATTGGAATGCCACCAGTTGGTAAAGCAGGATTATCCATTAGAGGAGTTAGTAAGAGGCTTGGGTTTTCGTCTATCCATTCTCCAATCAATCTGAGTAGTTCGGTAGGTGGATCTTTGTCTTCATATACCTCACCTATTGCTGTCAGTAAGTTGGCAGTGAAATGTGGTGTAAGAACAGGAAGCTGCTTCAATTTGTCAATAGATTTTGGAGTAAGGACAAAATAATCATTAAGTAGGTGCTTTGCTAATCCGACACTCTGTGAAGAAGTGGAACATAATTGCTGCATCCAAATTCCAGTTGCGTTCAAGATTGCTTTGTTTTGAGTAGCAATGGCTAAGGATACTAAATTGCATAAAATTTTATATCTAGGGCTATCTGCAGGGAAAAGGGATAAAAATACTGCATTGCGTACGGCGGTACTTCCTCCGGGACTTTGAAAGAAATCGCTTAAAACTTCTATTAATTGTAACTCTTGTATCGCTATTGTCATGTTGCGTTTTTTTCTCCTTTCTATTTCTCCAAATACAAATTCTGATATTAGATCCAATTGTAAATCCACCTGTTTCCCAGGTCTGCCGCATAGTATCTCTTTAATAAACACAAAAGTACAATTTATAAACGTTAAGAAATAACGTTAGGTTCAGGTTAACCTATCTTAAATAATATTTTACCTATTCTGCATAATGCCTCTCTAGCACAGTATGGAAAATCTAATTTTCTTAAATTTTGTTTTATATCATTCCCTGCCATTAATGTAAACTTATATGATATATAAATACATTTAAAACGAATTATTCAATATTCATGACACTTAATAAGCGACATAACCAAACATCGAATATATTTTTAATGTCATAGTTCCGTATTTTCATGAACTCGACATGTTTTTAGTAACTGGTAAAAAATGTATTCTGATTGGTACATTCTTATTAATTAAAATTTTTCTTACTATACATCTGATAAACGTACACTTGAAACTGATAGTTATAAACGCGCGTAAAAGAATATTTCAACTTACGTCATATATGTACATGTATATTCTTTACTTGATTACAAAAAATTAGATAAATTATGAATGAAAATTTTCATACGGACATTTTTTATATACCTGAATATAAATAATTAACTGGATTTATTTATAAATAATACAATTACTATACTTGGATTTATGCAATATTGCTTGTAACCTTCTAGATAAAACGATACTATGTACCTAACTAAAATAATGATATAGGGCAACTGTTACGTATTAAAACATTACTTTTATACTTTAAAATATACTTTATATAAAAAGTTGGTTTATTTATAGAAAAAAAGTCTGAAAACATTATGGAATAAGAAAAATGTAATTTATTTATATAATGATTTATTATAGTTTGCCAAATACTTGATATACATTTTATATATATATTTTTAACTTTTATTACAGTTTACATAGATAACTTTTTAAACTTTATTATTTTACATTTATGGTAAATATATTATATGTATTTCTTTTTCAGTTGGAATGAAATTCACCTTTCGCCTCATATGTTGCAATCAGATCGTACTCTCAATGCGTAGCGCCACCTTTGAGTAGGTTGCGAACTAAATTGTTAGTCAAAACAATCGCCGAATTCAGGATTTATTTTTAGGCGGCACGCATTAAGCTACGGTACTTTACCATTTTTCGTATGCATTGAAAAAAAGAATACACAGTTTTGGTGCTCTGTGTTGTTGTCTTTTAATTTCGGAAAGGTTCAACGACCTTACGGTAATTGTGACAAGAGAGCGACCGGCCATGTTTATATCGTGGTGAATTTTGAGCTAGCGGTCCGAAATCTACAAGTAATTTTCCACGTGTACTTGGTCGATACTCGTGTCGTGTACCGTACGGCCAGCACGGTGTCAAAGGTCTTTACGAGATGGAGTCTAGCGAAAGGGGTGAGTAAATGTGCATACAAATAAAATCACGGCAATATTGAGTCTCTGACACAAATCGCAACTTGGGGGCAATGGCAGTGTCAGGGTCGAAACGGAACTAGTTCAGTGACCGCATTCATGGCATTTGACCGCAATATTAGCGGAGAATTCTTTTCAAAGCTATCTTCTATTCATGTCGAATTCTTTGCGAATATGGTATTTCTCTTTGAGATAATTTTCCTGTGAAAATTACTCTCTCAGATAAATCTATGTCATGCATTTCACTTTTGATGTTGACTGTACTCTCTTCTCTTGGCTCAATCTCTGTGTTTCATATTCACAAAATAGAGATAATATATAAGAAAAAAGCATTTTATTCAAGTTGAACATATTCATTTTATTTCCTGATGCTGTAAGTAATCGATTTGTCAAGACACGTGTAGCTTATATTTTGTATTTCTTTGATGTTTGCAAAACAGTAAAGAAAGCTGTTCAGTCGGATGGCTACATTCTATATTACGCAATAGTGTAACGGCATGTCTCTAACCTAGATAGTCTCTCGCGTACAGTGAATTGAAGACACGATACCGCTTGACAGAGACACGTGAGAATTATTATCGCTTGACCGAGTCCAGCATGTGTTGCAATGTGGCGACACCTGCCGACCGTTTGTGCACGTCCTACCTCAAGCTAGTGCGAATTAACCCTCTCCGTGTTTGTTGCCGTTCAACCCTTTCGTTTCACGGCGCAATCGTATACGTAGTACGAACTATTGAATCGAATAGAGTTCTTTTTCGGAAATCATTTTCCAAATTTATAAATATCGTAATTGTTTTAATTTAATTGTTTAAAATGATCATGCTAAACAAATAAATATTTTCGAATAAAAAATTAAGTAGAGGTTAAGTTTCAAATAGTTTAGGAAATTACTGAGTCGGTTAAGATTTATTTCTTGTTTCTATTTTTATTAACATTTTGCTTATGTGATAATGTTAAAAATTTATTTAATATGATATGCAAATTACAAACATCAATCTGTTTCAAATGAAATATTTATTAATAAATTGAATAAAATTGGAAAACGTATCGTTTAGTGTTGGTACCAGAAACAAGATATGTCTCTCTTATTGTAAACTCATGTTATCTTTGGTTTGCAAAATATTTTTAATCAGATTTTTTTATAGCTGTGGTTTAATTTATTTTACAAAATATCCAATTACAATCAAATTACAAAACATAAATTGTAGAACTCTTTTTATACAAATTCTTTTGGAGTATGTACATATTTATGTGTTTATACATAGTTGGTTTATGAAATTTCCAGAATGTTTTGAACACCACCAGAGGGCAGCCCTGCGCTGTTGTTTCCCCTTTTACTTTTAATTCATTCTTTTTTCACCCTTCGCATTTTGTTCTCTTTCTGGAATCCTTCTTCTCTTTCTCTGCTGGATTCTTCCTTGTTATATAAGTCCAAGGACACCCAACTGCACGTTCTCCGTCTCTTTTTTCTTCTCGCGGTCTCTTTCTACTTTATCTTTGTTCCTACCGGTAACGCCACGTTTTTCTTTTCTTCCTCTTTCAACCTGTGCTTTGTTGCCCCTCTTTCTCTTTTCCTCTTTTTATTCTTCCGGTGTGTTGCATTCCTCTCTCTCTATCTCTCTCTCTTCTCTCCCCTCCCCTCTTTCCTCCTTCCACCTCCCTTCCCCCCGCTTTTCGAGGTAGATTCTTCTCCATTCTTTGCTTCACTGTTGCTTTATTATATTGGCTGGCGCACATTGCGTGTTTGTCTCCCTCTTTTTTTTTTCATTGTGCTCTACGATTTACATCGCGATTGGATGCTCGTCTTTGTTGGAACCGGTGTACGGGCAACACATGGCCTCGGTTGAATAAGTTATGAAAAACGTGTTGATTCATTTGTAAAAAAAAGTCTTACTTTTCATTTCTTGCAACATTCTTTATGCGTGCAATAGTAGGAACTTTTTTGTCGAATTTCGAAAAAAACCCGGTTTCCGTGATTTGCGTAAACGTGTATTATATTTAGAGGAAAAAAAAAAAAACTTCAATCAACTTGTGCTGGAGCTTATGCTCTAACCTTGAAGTAACCCAAGGTCGCGGGTCAGCAGAAGTTATGTAATCTTTTGAGAACTAGTTTTTGCGAGATGTAGAATGGTTCAACCTGAACCATTCGGATTGAATTTCGGTCTTCCTTTCCTTGCGCACGCCTGAATCCTTATTTCTACTTGAATTTCGTGTTACCAGAAATTTTATGTAACAAAAGGGGAACGAAAAGGAAGGAATAAAGTTGAATAACCGTGTGTTATTTTATCTTTGTACAAACAATTTATATTCAATTATATTTGTTGCTTATTCTTTTTCAACAGAAACTTATTTAATCGTGAATAAAAATTCTACAGAATTCTACTATCAACGATCGACTATACTTTTTAAATTCTCTTCGAAAACCATGTTTCTGTTCGATGACCAGGTATTAGATCACGTTGAAGTTATTAGGTTGGAGGGAAAGTTCTGTCGTGTTTTAAATAGGCAGGTAATTTTTGCTTGTAAATAAAAAAAACATCTGGCTAGTGAGTCATTGGGAATTTTTTTTTGTTTCTTTACCTGCTGTATAATATAAAAGGAGTCCTTTTTTACCGTTCATCAGTTACTTGTGATATTTAAAGTGAAAAACATGTCAGTAGATAAAGTGCATTTACGACACTGCATTTTGTATGAATTCGAAAAAGGAAGCAACGCATCGGTTGCATGTAAAAATTTATGTGCGGTATTTGGAAAAGATATTGTAAATGTTCGTACTTGTCGAAGATGGTTTAGCAAATTTCGTTCCGGGGATCTGAGCCTCCAAGAAAGCGATCGATCTGGACGACCATCCAAGATCGATAATGATGTTTTGCGATCCATGTTGGAAAATAATCCACGTTTAACAAGTCGAGAAATCGCAGAAGAGTTTGGCATTCATCATACAACTGTTGGAGATCACATTGAATCTCTTGGGTTTGCGTTAAAGCAAAGTGTTTGGGTTCCACATGAATTAACGGAAACGGAAAATACGACAGAACTTTCCCTCCAACCCAATACACGAACGAAAAATGTTTTTCTTTGACGATATCGAAGAGGTACAACAAAAAGTACGAGTCCGTTCGAGGACTCGATTTCGTAAGCGAATTTTTATCAGTAAAATTCCGCATTTTCGGCGTTCCTCTTCGTATCATAATTAATGCACCATGATTTAATAAAGGGGGGCACGGAAGTGACGCGGGTTACGCAATTGCATCTACATCAAACGGAATGCAAATAACACGGTGGTCGCCGCGTTTCATTAGGCTATCGTTCACGGCAATTAGAGGGTATTGATTTTGTCGAGTCTGTACGCGAAACCAGGAAGATGGATAATCGACGGCCTTGCACGGGATTACGCCCCGTCCACTGGATATCGTACGATTTCGCGTCCACGAGGACAGGATTGTGCGAACTCCTTTGTTAGAAAGGCGGATCGTGCAGCGAATTAGATGTGGCTTTCATTGGTCTTCAACCAATTTTAAGTTATCGACTTATCGCGAACTGGTTACCCCTGAGAAGTTGTATTTTGGGAAAGTAATTTTTACACTGTTGCCCGCGCGAAAGTATTTGGGGATGAGTTTTGAAAACATCTCATACACGTGAAATCACCAATTTTGCAAGCCCTTAACGTTCATTTTAATCAGAAAGTTGAATACTTACTACTTTTTATAGTACTTGCTTCAAAATCGGTGGATTTTCAAATAAACTTTCATCCCTTATTTTATCCCCTTGGGGATTGTTTTTCCAAAAATGTTGAAACACGTACTTCTTTATTTCTAACCAAAAAGCTAAATACCAGTTTTCATAGCGTTTGCTTCATACTCGACGGATTTTCAAACAACCTTTCAACCCCTATTTAACTCCCTTGAGGGTGGAATATCAAACAGTTCTTCCATAGTGGGTGCCTACGTTATAAAAGAAACCCATTGTCCAAATTTCATTTTTCTAGCTTTGTAGTCATGTCTCTATACGTATAGCTAATCCTTATTTTTCGGTATATTGCATACTTTTTAATATTAAATTTTTATGTAGATCATCGCACATCGCGTGTATTTATAAAATACTATGTTTCTGCCATCTCTAGGAGAATTTGCAAGATTCTAGTTCTATTAATTAGTTTGTTTATTCGTCGACGGCCTTGTTACATCTTCTCTACCGTACAGCTATAAGCTCTCACGTTTGAACTTCGTCGAATGAGTCAATTAGCAAGCTGCTCCAACATCTGCTGCAAAGAATCATTTTCTTTTGCTCTAATTGGCGACCCGCATGCTCGCTCGCTCGCATGCACGGGGTGTTGTTAAAGAAAGCATATGGTTTCTGTAACATCGCCTGATCGATCGAGAGATTCATCACGCTGATCTATCAAGGAATTCTATTCATGGTGATTTATCACTGGTTCCCATTAAAATGTAATCATTTCTTTTGGACATTCGATCGATGAACACGATTAATTTCTGTTCGCTTAGTTTCTCCTTGAATCTCTGTTATTTTTATATCTTTCACGTTTATGTTTGTTCCCCTAAGTATTGTTATTCATAAAAAAGGTAGAAGAATCCTGTTATCACAGAAAATTTGAAGCACCTTAGAATAATATTGCGTATGTTAATGACTTCGTTTTATCAATCAGTTTCGACCAGATTTTAATTCCTTGAATCTCTGTGATTTTTATATCTTTCACATTTACGTTTGTTTCCCTAAGTATTTCTATTTACAAAAAAGGTAGAAGCATTCTGTTATCACAGAATATTTGAAGTACCTTAGAATAATATTGCGTATGTTACTGATTTCGTTTTATTAATCAGTTTCGACAAGATTTTAATTCCTTAAATCTCTGTTATTTTTATATCGTTTACTTTTAAGTTTGTTTCCCTAAGTATTTCTATTTACAAAAAAGGTAGAAGCATTCTGTTATCACAGAATATTTGAAGCACCTTAGAATAATGTTGCGTATGTTAATGACTTCGTTTTATCAATCAGTTTCGACCAGATTTCAATTGTTTTTAACGTTCTCTCAGCATCCAAGTTCGTTTCGCTTTTTCCCTTGAAATTCAACGTTCCCCCACAAATACACGATATTCATGGGATTCTGGCAAAGTCGCCGTTTATGGGAGTAACCCTTGAAATTGAACGTTTCGAGGGATATGCAACTGCAGGACATCCTGACCCGATACGACGAGCGGGACTCTGGGCTCTATCTGTAATGGGTAACGTGCATGTCCTACGCCCACGCGTTAGAATTATATCTCGTTAATTGGCATGGAAACAGAGAACAAATTCGTCGTTAGTCGGCGTTAGGTTGAAATTAACACTTAGCCAACCGAATGGGGAGATCTTCCCATTCTCTCCTCTGCCATTGATTCTATTTACTTTTTTGTTATCAGTTAATCAGTGCTTGGTCTCTTCTACTCGTTTGGTCTCTCAACTTAATTCTAAAAATCTACTTTGTTTTTAATATCTTTTTAGTCGTCGGTCGCCGGAAATGGGATAGTTACTAACGATACAATAAGTATGTGTCATCTTCCTGTTAGTCGTTGATTAACGATTCCACTGAAAACAGAAAAAATTCCTCAAAAACGGACGAATATCCGTAGAATTTTCTTTCTTCCATCAAAGATAGTTTCTCGTATTTTTCAACAGGTTCGATCAGCCGGCTGCAACTTCCATCCGTTCGAAACAACGGCAAACAAAAAGAAGCCGAAGATTTTTGACCCGACTTGTTTGCTCTCCGATACAGCTCGATAAGATTATCCCGTGAAAACTCGCGACACAAATAACGATACCGATCGTCGCTAAAAAGAGTAAGAAAAAGAGATAAAAAAGGAGAATAGAAAAATGAAACGAAAAACGCCATCGTATCCGTTGTTGTTTAACAAATTCCTCAAGATCGAGACGAGGGTTAAACGAGAAAAAGAATCGATCCAGCTATTATCGATGAGGCCTCGATCGCTGGTTTTGTGCGAATTATCCGGCCGAATTTTCGATAAATATGTACGATTCTCTCTCTCTCACCCTCTATTTACTTCTGCCTCTCCCTCGTCCCCTCTCTCTGTTTACTTCTGTTTCTCCCTCCCCCTCTCAATTTACTTCTGTCGCTCTCTCTCTCCCTCCCCCCGCTCTCTGTTTACTTCTTTCTCTCATTTCCTCCCCCTCACTTCCCTCTCCCGTCTCTCTATTTACCTCTGTCTCTCCCACCCTCTCTCCCTATACATATATATACTTCTATCTCTCCCTCTCCCTCCTCTCGCTCCCTCTTTCTCTCTCCCTCTCCCTCCTCTCGCTCCCACTTTCTCTCTCCCTCTCCCTCTCTGCCTCTATTCACTTCTATTTCTCTCTCTATTCACTTCTGTTTCTCTTTCTATTCATTTCTCTCTCTCTCTCTCTCTCTCTCTATTCACTTCTATTTTTCTCTCTATTCATTTCTCTCTCTCTCTCTCTCTATTCACTTCTATTTTTCTCTCTATTCATTTCTCTCTCTCTCGCTCTCTCTCTCTATTCACTTCTATTTCTCTCTCTATTCACTTCTATTTCTCGCTCTATTCACTTCTATTTCTCTCTCTATTCACTTCTATTCCTCTCTCTATTCACTTCTATTTTTCTCTCTATTCACTTCTGTTTCTCCCTCTATCCACTTCTGTTTCTCCCTCTATCTTTCCTTCGCGCACACGGCTCATTCGCGGGAAATATAAATAGACGGTCGGCTGCGAAGAGTTTATTGATCGCGATGCATCCAAGGTTTTGCAACGACGGAGCGGCGATTATGTAAGCCGCGCGTGCAATTATTGCGTTGCGTCGCGTCGCCGTTTGAACGCTCCTCCAGGGGCAAATGCCTGTTCGCGACCGGGTGACGCTCGTTGTTATCGGTATTACCTGCTTGCTTCTTATTTCGCGTTTCCATACGTTTTTCTTTTCGCTCGCACACACCGGCCTCGAAACGCGCCGCGTATAACAGATCCTCGCTTAACCCTGCTGCGTTTCTCAAATTTTGTTGCGATCAAAAGAATCCTTCGATTTCATCAGAAAAGATTACTAATTCGGAGAAAAGTGATTATTTGTTGTAAAATCGAAAGAATACCACGCAGGCTGCTAATAACAGTTTCTTTATCTGTTGCCGGTATATAATCAGATTTTTTTAAGGGAATGGAATTACGTCTGGGACAAAAGTGTCTTGAAGACCTCAGCATGGTTAATCGACTTTTAATGAGACCGAATCTTTGATCGGATAAATAATTGGTTGGTTAATCCGAAAATATCGCGACTCAAATGTCCACATGCTTGCTTGCCCTCTATGAAAGATACAAGGAGTCTAGGATTGAAAAATTTGGTACGAATGGATAGTAAAATTAACGAGAAGAAGGCTGTTTGAACGATGATCGATATCACAAAGGAACGTGTCAATAATTTTACTGCTGCACGATCGTTTCCGTGTCAGCTGAAATATGGCCGGTTAAAGAGGATGGTGAAAAATGGTAAAAAATGGTAAAAAAAAACGTAAAAAAAAAAAAAAAAATTAAACGCTTGAGGATTGATCTATCGATCGGATGAGTTATTCGTCGAAACCGCGCGTGCAGCCATAAATTCAGAGAAACGAATTAATCGATCGAGGTATCGTTCATTTTTGACAATTTAATTGGACACTCTTCGTATGAATAAAAGATACGTATTTTTAAGCAGTCGTGTTCCCATCGTAAATTTCAATCAAATTTGTCAGATTAAAATTGTTAAGCGCCAAAATTTCGATAACTTTCCGCTCTATTTGCACGCGAATATTAAACGGACGTAGATCAGAGATTAACGCGTATTAGCCTAATTACTTTCACGATTTCCACGTAAGCGTAGCCGTTCTGAAAGATACTCGCGAAAGGGCTGGAAAATATTCCCGTTTCACGTGCCCTCTCGAATCACCGGGGACGTTAAAAGGCACTGCCTCCCCGTGCCATTCCGCCTTAAATAATTCCAATTACTCTTTTAATTACACACCACGCGTGCCGCCGATAAAATCCATTTTCCTGGCGTGAAAAAATGTTATCTGACGTGTCGGTATCTCGTGCTTTTCCGCGATTCGAATCGTATTCAAAGCGCGCTCGTTCTCCAATTACCATTAACGAGCCTGTTAATCGTGATCGAAACGGAAAACGGTGTTTCCGATCGATACACCAATAAATAGCATCGTGTAATCTCGGTTGATCGTTGAACGAGGACATAAACGATCATAGGTGTCTCGATGGAAACGATAATTAACATACCGTAATCGTGCAGACTGTTGCGGCTTACCGTACCATTTCTTTCCGTCCTTTTTCTTCTATTTGAATTTGTCGTAAGACTTTGTTTGAACGTTTTCGTCACACGCAAACGCGTATCCATAGTTGTTTCATTATAAGGGATATGTAAATTAATCAGTGTGACTCTTCAAAAGAAGAATATCATTTTTAGGGTTCGTTATAGTATGGATAGATCCCTCAGATGTTTACGCAAATTCATTCGTTTTTTTATCTTGGATGTTTCTGTATTCTTATTCTTTGTTATGCTTTTATAGTAATATTGTTTTGTATATCTTAAAACTTTGTCTGGACGTTTTCTACCACGCAAAAGTGTATCCATAGTTGTTTCATTATAAAGGATATGTAAATTAATCAGTGTGACTCTTCAAAAGAAGAATATCATTTTTAGGGTTCGTTATAGTATGGATAGATCCCTCAGATGTTTACGCAAATTCATTCGTTTTTTTATTTTGGATGTTTCTGTATTCTTATTCTTTGTTACACTTTTATAGTAATATTGTTTTGTATATCTTTATAATTTTATTTAAATTTTCTCCCAATAAAAAATAGAGCGCAATAAATGTTCTCGCATTCCTTAATTATAAATAACAAAAAAGAACGTCCCACTTAAAAAAATTGACCTCATTTTTCAAGTCTCCTTCTCGACTTCGCTCACAGAAAAATCGTGTATATCGGGTAATATCTTCGTTTCAAATAACTTTTCGTAAGAATACACTTTCGATTTCTTAAATTGGATATCCTATCATTTTCACTTAAAACGAGACACCCGGTATAGGTCGATGCCAATAAACTGGTCGCTTTACATGCTGGTGGCCATTAAGATAGCTCGCGTGGATCGACCGTTTCGATCGTTTTACGTTCAAGGCCCGAGTTTCCGCGAATCCATGGAAAACTTCTTGTAGCTTCGGCTTCGGTGCTACACGATACCGAGTTAATGGGCGTGTTAAGGTGATCGAGATAATTGTGTCTCGACCACGCTCGAGAACTGGTCGGCTTAATGTTTTCTGTCGAGTCGAAATTATGACGGTCGATTGAAAGCGAGCGTAAGAGGGTGGGTCGCGGGGCGGCGAAGAGTCTTTGTGGGGTTAAACGGCGAGCAGCAGTTTTGTTGCTTTTGCTCGAAGGTTGGTAATTATCGACAAGGTTGCGATTTTTTAGAGGTTTTTGTTCACGATGCGAGATATCAACCTTCGACGCGTACTTTTATAATCGGACGATCGTGTTTTTTGCACGGATACGATGGTTCTACCATAGGGTGCTTGAATTAATTTTGAACTCGAGGGAGTGCAGTGTAAGACATTGTTGGATGTGGTAAATTCACTTTTTGAAGATGAGGAAAAGGAATTGGTTGAGACTGATTTCGCTTTCATCTCGATGTTCTTTTCGTATTTATTGATAAGGACAGAGGGTAGTTCGAAATCGTATAAATGTTGCAAAAATAAAGATGTCACATCGTTCAGATGAATTTAAATACAAGAGAAGCCAGAGTCGTGCACTTATTTATTTATAATGTTCATATAAAAATGAAAGCAGCTACGATCACGCTTAGCTGTGATTTAAAAGAAACATCTGCACACTAAGTTACTTTCGAGGTTACTTTCGACCAGTGTAAACATCAAAGCAGAATCCTGTTAATGTTTAACCCTTTGCGCTTGAGAGGCGATTGTTAGTCGCCAAATGACACTTTCGCAAATTTGCAGACTTTAGTTAGTTTGTTTACTAGCCAGACCCGGAGATTAAATAGTGTATGCAAATTTTAGTACTTATATGACTAAAAATAACTAAATAAAAATAATAACTAAACTTATATAACTAAATAAATGAAGTTTAACGTAAGCGAATCTTAGTAAATATTTTGCATTTGAACATCTTTGAAGTTAATATTATTAGCCGACTAACAGTCACCTCTCGAGCGCAAAGGGTTAAGACGAATTCAGATATCCGCAAAAAAGCACGTTCACGCGCAGAAATTTTTAGATTTTCCATGAAATTAATCGTTTTTTCACGCCCACGTTACATCATCGTGATAATTTTAGCGATATCGTTTACGCGATAAATTTCGTCGTTTCTCCGTCTCGTTTCGCGCGCAGAACACGACCTGTGTGGCCATTAAAGTCACCGGAACTAATGACCATCGCGACATTTCTTCGGGAGAGTTCCTTCGAAGAGCTCGCGCCTGGTTCACTGGAAGCCGTTTATAACGTTCCAAATGCATGAACGCGTTCGCCAGAGAGGAATTTAGAAATTGGAATCGATAACTCTGATCTTTAATCGATTTCCGAGAGGAAAACACGAACTGGAGCGAGATTATCGTCGGAACGAGGTCATTCGTATCGTTCGTATCTTATATATACCCGCATGCGCATTTTTAATAACCGTAATTTTGCTTGGCAATCGCTTGAAGCTTTAATTTTCTTTAATAACTTGATCGACTTCAATTATCATCAACTTCTTTCGAATGAGGAAAATTCACGATTAAATTTTGTCAATTTTTCTGAATAAGTTCGACGTTTCAAACACGTCTATTTCTCATTCGTATCGCATGCAATTTTTTATTTCTTTTCACCAACAAACCTCTTTCCGTTCAATCCTTCGCTCTTTGAACGGTATTTGAAATAATCTTTTTTTCTTTTAATTTGCTTAAACCAACGGGTTCAAAATGACCCAATTTATAATCTTAACGTGGTAAACTTACTGCAGTGTCTACACGTTCGAAAGTTTACTCGAATTTTTACTATGATTGCTAAAATTTGTTTTTTAAAAATTTGTTTAGGAATCCTTTTCGTACAGCTTTCAATTTTATTTCTTCATCTCCAATAAATATATCCAGGTAGTTCTAGTGTTAATAGGTGTGAATATCCGTTAATATTGTCAGGATTGAATTTCTGAATCAGAAATTGAAGTTTGCCAGGCGTTCGCCGAATTTTTGCTCGCGAATCGCGTGCATGACCAGCCGCAACCTCTGGATACGTGCGCTACGTCGAAGAAAAACGGGGGAAAGAAATTTTAAAGCATGCTCGAGCCACGATAAAACGGCGTGTTACACATCGGTAGCGACGATAAGACGCCGGCACGGCGACGCGATTGTTTTCAGCGGAAATTTTTTATCTGCCTGCCCCTTCTCTGTCTCTTTCCCTCTCGTTTCTCGTTTCCATTTTTCCGTCCTTCTTTTCTTTTGCTCGCTTTTTCGTTCCCGTTTTTTCGTCCATGGATGTTCGTTGACGATAGAGCAATTGCAAGGTCCATCTAAGTCGCTGATAATCTCACGAACAATTGAATTAAAGGAGGGAACACCGAATCATTCGTTATTCGCGAATGACATTCAATTGTTCGATCATGTGTTTCAAAAAAAAACAATCGGAGACAAAATTTTGGGGTACTTGTTTGAATTATTTAGACATTTGGAGGTATTCTCATTTAAGTTTTATGTGTATTCTCCTACATAGTAGAAATTTTCGATCAAGTTGCGTCGTTCCGTTTTCCAACCTTTTTATTAAAAGTAATCGTTCAAATAAATGGTCACGTCCATTCGTTCCAATAATAGAATCTTATGTACAGTTTGCATAAACGAGACGTTTGAATTAAAATTCCAGAACTTTCAGAAAAACAACATTCCTCGGCAGTCCCATTCAGGAACATCCTGTGAACGTCCTGTTGTTTCCCCCAATCGAACACAATTAACCCTTTCACAGTTTCATGCGGCAGAGATTTGGGCAAACCATCATCAATTACTTGTAGCGTAAGTTTCGTGTCTTAAACTGTATCACAGTAATATAATTGATAAAGAACAGTTGCAAAAAAACAGTTGAAGTTACGTGTGAATGTTTCTAATCTAGTGCAAAGAATACAAAAGGTTCTGATAAGAGAGTAATTATTTTTCAAGCTGCTTTTTGCGTATTTTTATCACACTGTGAAAGGGTTAATGTTGTTCCCTCTTCCTCGAGATCCCAATCCCAAGCCCAGGGACTCTCGTTTTCCCGGTAAATTCAAATGAATCTAACCAGAACCGACGACAAAGCGTTTCTCGCTTTGTTCCGTGTGCAAGGAAAACATCACCGCTTATTTATGACCCGATAGCCGGGACGTGTTATTCGACGTAATCGAAAGTGGCGGTCGTGTACGCGATAAAACGAGAAGGGAACGGCTTCCCACAGCGGTGCGGGACTTTACGTAACACACCGGCTAGACCAGGGTCGACGTCGTCATTGTCGTTGGTCTTGGCTACGGATGGGATCAAGTTCAATATGTGCTCTGGAATCAGAGTTAATTCCAACGCAAAAGTTTTCACTTCGCGAGGGACGATGCTTCGTGCGGTGTGTACAGTCGGCCATGAAAATATTTAACCCTTTGCACCCGCGAAGGCGAAGTTTCTTCGCAAATATTCGAATGCAAAGGGTTAGATACACGTAAATTTAATTATGCTACTTAACTGAACTAAGCGAAGTTTAATATAAGCGAATCTCAGCAAATATTTTGCACTTGTACATCTCTGAAGTTAGTATTATTGGCCGAATAAGAGTAATCTTTCGAGTGCAAAGGATTTAACATCAATATAGGTATTGACCTCTATACAGTGCAGTGCAAGCAAGGATGATTGACATTGGTGTATATTTTTTTTTTCAAGCTATACTCTTTCTTTTCACATCACTTTTACCTTATTTTATTAATTTTTTTTTCATATAATTCTTGTACATTTCTATTCGTGTAAACAATTTGTATGCACTTACATTGAAGGATGTTGGTTGGTAAATAAATGATAAAAACGTAAGCTGAACAAAAGAAAGTACATTGTGGTGTGAATAAATTGTTTAGCTTCTGTTTATAATTTATTCTTTACAAACGGAAATGGAATAAAGTTCAGTGAGTATTATACTTGCGAATCACTGTCAGTTCCAGTACAAAAGCATCGTTATATAAATCTGAATATTATCCGTGGTAATAATTCTAATTGGGGTGCTTATACGAGCTTCGAACCTCCTTGGTCAGATCTCGGATTAGATTTAAAGTGTGCGATAATTTTTAACTCGTCCTTCTCGTAGAACTCATGAACCGTGCAGTCAGATTCGGATCTACTCGCGGTAACACTTCATTTACAATCTTGGTGGCTGAAGCTCAGCGTACGCCGTGAGAAAAACACGTGAAGTGTGACCGACTCGTTCAGGTTTCCCTCCTTTTCTATCGCGATCGCTATTTATATTTCCGCAAGGTTGTCCGAGCCACGCACCCGTGCACGCGTTCGTGGATCGCGTTGAGAAACGATTTATCGCGGCGTTTGTCCTCGCCCGGGGCTGTTCCCTAGGTTTTCGCGAGACAGGTGGATCCTATGACTTTGGCCGACGGTTTCGATTGCGAAAACACACTGTTTTGTGAAAATGGAAAGCTGTTTTTTAATTTTTTCTTTGAATATTGTTATGTCTAGGACTGTTTCTATTAACCCTATTATTCTTCTTGTTTACTCTTCATATTTGTATTATTTGGATTTTAGTGTCTTAGTATTCAAAGAACCACGTTTTAGGAATACTATAGAATTTATATAGTTAATATTAAATATTTATATTTAATAATTTATAGCTAATATTTAATATTTATATTTAATGATTTATAGTTAATAGTAAATATTTATATTTAATAATTTATAGTTAATAGTAAATATTTATAGTTATTAGTAAATATTTATTTGATGAATTTATGTAATACTCATTGAAAGATAATCCTAATTTCGGGTCATATGAGTTTAAGGAGAATATTAAGATTAAAGATTTTGAAGCTTTTCTGTACTGGAATTGCATCGTTGATTTTTTGCCACGAAAGCTTACTTTCTAGTAAATTCTCAGTCTTGCAGATCACTCTTTACACAATATTATACTTTTCCATCGAGCTAAGAATTCTCTCATTTTTCAAACATTATTAAGATACACATTTCTAAACAGATTGCGTCACTTATCATGGATCCATTAATCTTCGCTCTGAAAACGTTCTAGAAAACGCTAAGGGAGCGACAATAAATAAAATTCTTTTGACTCTGAAATATTGGTACAACTCGCCTTTCCGAGAACGTTGCATTATTCGCTGCACAATCATTAATCTGTGCTTCTTAACGTTAAACGTACCCCGTTTCAATACTTTCTTCGATACACTCATGTCCACGATTCGAAATATTTTTGCGCTCAAGAGGTGATTGTCAGTCATCAAACGACAATTTCGCAAATTTCCAGGCTTCAGTTAATTTGTTTATTAGTTACACTCAGAGGTTAAACAGCCATACGTGCAAATTTTAGTATATCACTTAACTAAACTAACTGACGTTTAATACAGGCGAATTTTAGTAAACATTTCAAATTTGAAAATTTTTGAAATTAGTATCATTAAACGACTAACAGTCACCTTCCGAGTGCAAAGGGTTAAACTCATAAATGATAGATTCTACCGTGCTGTGTGCTTCGAATTGCGTTACCCTCCGAGAGTTCGCCTCTCCAGCGATCCGAATTAAGCCATCCACCCTGCGGGATCCATACCGGTTAATTCGGCAAGGGGTCGTGTGCATCGGTGGCTGTGCGGTCGGTCTTGTCGGGGCCATCGATCGCGTCTGCTCCAGGGTGGCGGGACGGTCCGGCGCCGGGGTGGCGTCGCGCTGGTGGGGGGAAAGTGCACTCGGAGTGCAAGCAGGGACCCTATATGCAATTGGCTGGAAAGTGCACCGCTGGAGGGGATGAATGGTGGCGCGCGCGAAACAGAGACCGGGCGAAAGGGAGAGCGAGAGGTGTGCGGCGAAAAGGGGTTGGAGGGGGGAGGGGTCACGGAAGGGGAAGGCAAGTGCACACACAAAGTAGACATATAGGTCAATGTCGGGACACTCCCGTGCACTGTTTAGCACGACTCACCTACTGACCCACTTGCCTCCTCCTTTTGCGTACTCTGACCAGAGCCTCTCCTAGCTTCCCGGTCTCTCTCGCGATCCCAGACGTCGAAGCGACCGCGTGTACAAGGTGTCCCGTAGGTTTCACCACGGGTTTCGAACGTTTGCTTGGAAACGTAGCATGGAAATGTAAATGTGGTAACGAAAATGGTAAACCGAGACAGTTAAGTTAGGTTTGTGGTTTACGATGATTACGAGTATATTTGGGGAATAAATAGCAACGAAAATGTAAATCGAGGTTATAGTTAGGTTTGTGGTTTATAACGATTGTGAGTTGGTTTTATTGATTTCATTCTTTTCTTACACATTGTGTGTGTTGACGTCAGATTTGTACGATTAAGGGATAACAAGGATATATTATTTAATCGGTTTAATAAATGATTCGATATAAATGGAAAATATTTATCCGTTTTTGCCTTACATATAATTAATGTAGTATTTTTGTGCTATTTTTATGCATATAGAGTACTTTAACGATATTTTTATGGTAAACTATGACGTTTCCCGTACGTCGTATTTCCGTATAAACGTTTCCCAGACGGATACACGGAACACCTCCACGATCGAATGTATAATGAGCTCGTCTGTATCGAGAGAGAGAGAGAGAGAGACTTGTAATCCTCGTGTGACCTATTTTCCTGCCTCTCTATCCTAGCCAACAGGTTTTCTGCTATAGCGTGAAATATCGTGGGGTGTCTTAGATGTTGCACTGTTGATTTTAATTTTTAAATGTAGGGTAAATTTTTTTGGTAGAAAATTGGTATTTTTTGTTATCGTAACATTGCACTAGATTATAATTCTGAAGTGTCCAACAAAGTGAATTTTTATGTTTCTCGTTTCTTTTCGTAAATTAAGATTGCTAAGAATAGATAACGATTTTTTCGTGGATGTATTTTAAGATTAAAAGAACATGTTTTTGAAATATTGAAGTCAATATTTGATATATTAAACGTTAGTTGGAGGTAAGACTCATTTTGTTGTTGTTTAGCTTATATCGAGAGCTGCGTTGCATAAACGTTTATCACTCTTAATTCAGCATTATGCAGGTCGTTACAAAGTATGCCAGGAAACGGATAATATCGTGCTAGTGAGAGTACTCGCATTTACCTTCGACGATTTCTTTGATTAACGAGTTCCAGGTATCCACGTTGGTTTTTTCCTCAAACATCCTTCGATCTTCATTTGAATATCAGGTGTTGTTCTTTGAAATCTTTTTTCTTTTATTCAGAATCGTGCGAAACGACTTGCTTAGCACACTTCTGTTTCACCTTGTGTAAGACTTATTTCTCGATCTGTTTCACATTTCAATCTTTCGTATCCTCTTTTAAAAATCTTTTATCACAACCTATCAGTCTTTAAATTCTCAAATTCTCTTAAAAATTTTCAAATTTTGAACTTCTTTAATTTTATTTTAATTTTACATTTAAAAGTTTTCAAGTCTTCGGATTTTCAGAATGGTAATTTTAAAGCAAAAAACTCCGTTTCTACGTTTAAATTTCAAAATTCCGAATTCCTAGCTCTATCTTTCAAATTTCAGCCCGCAAATTTAAATTTGTCGCATATTTCGCGCACCGCCGATAGCTTTCCATTCTGCTTAGACAAATACACGCGAGTCACCACCGAGCAGCACAACAATTCACTCTAATTGCCGCTGTTGTCTCGCGTTGTGTTTGCCCGGTTCGTGTTTCGTGGTTCGTAATTCTCCTGTAAACGTTGCCATCCAAAAAGCACGCGTAAGGATAGACGGTGTAAGAGGGGGCGAGAAATGTTTCTGTTACACGTGCCGCGTACCAGCGCATCCTTCATAATCCTGGCTCATTTGGCTGACCTATATTTGCATCCAGTAGCGGGCGCGCGCGCGCGCTGCTTTTATTGTACCCACTCCTGTTTCCAGTGCCTCGTACAATGTATTGTCGTTCCATTTTCCCCGACAAAAATACAAAATGATAAAGCATTTTACCAATATTCTTCAACTTTTTCACTTAGCCTTCGGTGTCGATAATTTTTTCCTCATTTTACAATTCAATTTAGCTTCCGATAGATTTTCGTTTTTATTTTACCTTCTTCACCTTAGTATCGATATTTTATTCATTTTATTTTAACTTTAACATTGATAATTTCTTTTCTGTTTATTTTCTTATTCAACTACAATATCTATAATTATTTCATTGAATTCATCCGTGTTTCAATATCGATATTTTATTCATTTTACTTTAACTTTACCATTGATCATTTCTTTTATCTTTGTTTTCTCACTCAACTATGATATCTATAATTATTTACGTTTATTTCATTCAATTCTCCCCTGTTTCGGGTAACATACATATATATATTTTAATTTCACTGTAATGTTAGCATTGACAATTTGTTCCATTTTTCTATTCAAATATATATATTTTTTTTAATTTCACTGCAATGTTAGCGTTGACAATTTGTTCCATTTTTCTATTCATACATATATATACATATATTTTTTAATTTCATTTTAACGTTAGCATTGACAATTTGTTCCATTTCTCTATTCAATTAAAATATATGTACAATCAGTTACATTTCCATCAATTCCATTCGATGACTGTAACAGTTTTCCACGAGGCGCACACGTTCTTTTGGAAAATTCGCACTTGACCCAATCTCCTGGGCGCTCGCAAGCCCATGGTCCCGCGGCGTTCACCAGGGATACGGGAGGGATCAGAGGGGGGGAAGCTCGGTCGCACGAATCGCGTTTCAGCGTGAAATTGCATCGGGGAACCTTGACATTCCCGTGAGATCGACGAATGGACGCTTGTCACGTGAGGCGTGTTTCCGAGGGCCTTGCAACAGGAAGCCGCCAGCGAAGCTTTCGCGTACAAACACCGTAAACTTCTTCGTTCCTCGAGTAACACTTAATATACGCAGGGGTCCGACAAGTTGCCCCGGATGTAACAAGTTGGAGGTACCCGTTGCGGGTTCTCCTCGGGTCGTTGAAAATAATTACAGACGATTGTCTGGGAGGATAATTTTTGGATTGGGTCGTGGCCATTTAACCCTTTACGCTCGAGAGGCGACTGTTAGTCGCCAAATGATAGTTTCGCAAATTTTCAGACCTTAGTTAGTTTGTTTATTAGTCAAATCCGGAGATTACATAATCATACATGCAAATTTTAGTATAAGACTTAATTAAATAAATGAAGTTTAATATAAGTGAATATTTTGCAGTTGGAAATCTTTGAAGTTAATATTATTAGACGACTAACATTAACTTTTCGAGCGCAAAGGGATAAGTCGGCCATTTTGATTCGATTTGTTTCAGCGACAGTTCATTATTTACTGTTGCGTTTCCTGCGTTGTTTGATACTTTATTACCATTTCATTTTTGTCCTCTCGACAAAATGGAACCTTGATATTAAAATGATACTTTTACATGAGATCACTGCCAATAATTCATTGTATTGTCTGTTGCAGGTGAGTTAAGACCTTCTGTTTTAGATGTAATTCCCTCTGTGTACTCATGGTGCTTCATTATGTAAGTAATTATTGATTAATTGAGAATAAAGGAAGGGTAATTTACAATAATGCCCAGTTTCATAACTTACGAAGAAATCTTGAGTTCTACCTTTTTCTACCGTATTTTATGTAACTTATAAGTTTCAAGTGAAGCTTGTATTCGTTTCGATTGCGATACAATATCCGTATGGGACATTTAACAACGAAACAAAAATACTTGAAAGCGTTGCTCGGTGAATGGGCTCGAAAAGGCGGCGTTCTATATTTTTATACTCTCTCGTCACGCTTGTTCCACGTAAGAACAAACAATAATTCATTTTCCGTTAAGCACTTTCTTCGGTTGATTGGCTTATGAGAGAACGGAACCTTAATGCGGTTATCCTTAACTTGGTCAAGGATAACTTTATCTCGTGGCCCGAAGGGAGCTTGGTACGAGGGTATGTATAATGGAAAAAATAAAGAAAAAGAAGGAAAAGAAACAAGGAAAATCAAGCAATCCAGCCTCTTTAACCATTTCCTTTTACGTGCACCGTTAACATCGCGTCCTCTGCCAGTGCCATTTTATGGCACCACGAAGACGTTCAATCGATCTCACCTCTCTCATCTCTTGAATAACAATTTTATACAATTTACAATCCAATATCCATTATCCAACGTTTGTCACGCGACAAGAGCAAATCAGACGTTTGCAGCAGCATGCAAATTAGTTTACGAGCAGCCAAAAGGCACCGTTGATCCAAGAAGCTCAGAGCCGTCCGTCAACGGGGACAACACGCTAAACCGACGACCATAATTCAGCAGAAATTGACCCGAGAACGCGTTTATTGACGCTTCCTCGTTCGCTTTGACAAGCATCCTGCCTTGGCGACCCTTCTTCGCATTTCGTGCATCGCCCCGCGGTCTCGAGAATCAAGAAAATGGCCCACCGGCCCGTCGCGTCGTTTGTCCGCGAATATACAACTTCTGGATCGGCCACAAGCGTATCGGGTGAACGAACTATTTATACGGTCACCTATGAGCAGACAGTTCGTTTCTGTCTGGCTGCGAGAGAGGAGATGAGAATTTCAGGAGCGTGGCTGATTCTTCCGTCGCAATGCGGTGGTCACGTACGTTGTCCTTGACAATTCTTGCCTTCATCTTTCTCTCTCTCTCTCTCTCTCTCTCTCTCTCTCTCTCTCTCTCTTTCTTTCTTTCTCTCGTTGGCATTTCTGATGTGTCCTTTCCACCCACACCTGATTGATCATCCTTCCTCTGGTTCTTCGCGAACGAGCATTATTTATAGCGGAACACGAATACGTTTGCAGTCGCATCGGTGTGACCGATCTGCCTGGCGCACCCAAGAGCAAAGCGTTGCTCGCTTTGATGGATCGCTTGTGACGGCTGCTGCTTTAGAACGGCCAGCCAAGTTCAGAGGTGTCTCGTGGTGATGATTGGAAAACTTTTTCGGGAAAGAGAATAGCTTGTGACTTTTTTTAAATAGCGATGGAGCGACCATTATCGTTTGGCCATTTTATGAAATCTCTGGCACAGATAGAAGAGAATACACAGGCACTGTGTTGCACTGTTAATATTCCTGTTGTCGATCCAAGAATAAAAAAGGAGCATGCGAAGTTTCTTAACTAAATTTCAAGATTTAATCGAAAGCAAGAGAGGTCGTCCGAAATTGCTTAAGTCGAGTAAATTTTTACAATTGCAAAATATTTCTTTCATAGGTACACAGAATTTATTTCTGGTATCCTATGTTTAGTCGGTCCTGTAACATGTTGTGCAACATGCAACGCGATTTGTACGTTCTTATTAGCATTCCTGTTACAAGCTTTCACGAACATCTCGTTCGGGAATCCTAAAGCGATTTCTGTACGTTAACTTCTTCGTTTACATCGACGAAACTGTTTCGTGCCATTTTACGCAGAATACGATAACTTTCTCGAGAAAATGTTTTCTAGGACCTTGTCAGAGGGACCCTATGCAATTTGTTTGCATGGACCCTTACCCTTACCGGTCACAGGTTCCAACCGTATGTTCTCCAACCCTCTTCCAAAACAAAAGGCACTTATTCTAACTCCAAAACACCCGTGTTTCTTCACTTGTTCCAAACTCTTCGACGACACACGGCGAATTCACAATGGCCAATTACCAACACCACGTCGCTCGTGGCGTGTTCGAGCGTAAAAGTCTTCGAGTATTCCCTTCCGCTTCCCTTCGGCCATTTTTTCGTGGGACTCGTGTCCAGTCTTCACGAGGGACGTTTCCTTTTTTCTTTTTTCATTTCTATTCCTTCGCCGGGAAGAGAACGACGTCCAACGGCGTCGCCGCGTTGCTTATTAGGTTTCAAGGAACGATTAACCCCGAAAAATTGCGAGCTTTCATGGGTGAACAATGCCCGGGCTGATTGGTACTCGCTTTAGAATTAGAACCCGAATTTTGCATTGTGCAACCGGACCGGCGGCGAAACAGCTGCACCGTCGTCGCTTTCTTCTGGCTTGCATCGGGCTCGACACTCTTTTTCGTCCTGTTCCTTTCTCGATTCTTTTTCTCCTCTCCTTCGGCTCGCCTCAACTTCCTCCGTATTCAAGCTACGCTTCCGTCGTGTCTTAATCAAAATGGACGTTGGCACTGTCTCTTTTCTTGGGTGACGTTTGACGGTGGGGGTATTGATATTCGAAATGCAACGCAATCTTTAACATTGAGGGTAATATTGATGTGGTAGTGTCACCCGTACATTCTTCGATTTACGAAGATTAAAATTTCTAGCGTGATTCCGTTTTCGCGTTATGCAATGTTTAAACGGAACAAAGTGATAATATAGGTGATGATATGGTAACTGTATTTGAGAAGTTAATTACTTTAGTACGGTTTGAATATTGCAATTAAACGTGAAACGTAAATAATTATGGGTTAATTAAAATTCGTTTCATTGAAATTTTTGTAGGGAATAGGACGAATTAATTTGCTTGATTTTTCTCGCGTTTGGCAACCTTCCTAGGATCCAAAGGACCATACAGATTCCCTGACGACCGAACGAGGGAGAAACCAGTTCCGCCGAAGAATGTAAACGGAATATCGCCGAGTCCAGTTAACCTTTTCTCGTCCTACTCACCTGTTCGCAAAAACGAGCGTGGATACTGTTGTTCTCTGTTCTATAACAATGTCAAAGTATTCCCTTTCATCAAGATCGTTCGTAAAAATTATTTACGTTCACCCAAATTTGCTAGATATCATTAGCGTTTACTTTGAAGAATATTAATTCTTGTCATTTTAATCGTTTGTCAGTAATACACCGAGTTAGACAATCCATTTATTCGTATTTGAAAATGATATTGCATACGCTCTCGGTAGATGAAGAAGTGTTTAAGAAACTTATTACTTTTTATTGTAGTCAACAACTTTTGTGTCTTTACTAAAAGAACCTGCTTTGGAAATCTTTCATCGTTCTCAATCTCGGGGTCGTAAACGTTATTTTCCTAAACTGCAAAAAGCTTAAGAAATTGCTCGTGAAATGGTAGCGTACGCGCTGCGCGTGTTGCACAACTCTCGGGATGCGCCATAAAACGTGCGCGAATGTTACGAGAGAAAGAGAGAGAGAGAGAAGGAGAAGACATAGCAGTGCACGGAGATTCGTTTCCTCGATTCTCCGCGGTGAGCACATAATAAACTTTAAAGCTGGCAAGACGACTCAAATGCATCCATGGAGAGTGTGCACGAGCTTGTGATAGCGAGTAGGTGGCTAACCTTGACGACCACTTACACGCGATCGACGCCCGTGCGCGTGCGCGCGATCACGCACAATACATACACGAAGGTGGCATGCACACGGAGTTGCAGCAGCGGAGAACGCAGACACGCGACGGTGCCGTTGTGTACGCGATACATATTCGGTCCGTGTCTATACATATGTACACCCCGCGGACTACCGTGCCTGTACATAGGTTGTTGGTTAGCTGGCATATGGGCCAAACGGTTTCTAGAAGAGTGCAAAAACAAAAAAGAGGAGCCCACACCATGATGGAACTTCCTCAAAAAGGGATCTGGTCGTGGCTGGCGGCGGCACAACAAAACGGGTGTGTCTAGTATGTTGCGGCGAATCGGAGAAGGTATCGGAACAGGTGCTGCGGCGGGATCGTTGGTGGGACGTTCTTCTGTTTCACGAATGCCTGCAGCAAAGATACTTTTTTTGGAGCAGTCTCGTGGTTTAACAAAGAAAGCAGAGGCTGCCAGTATAAACAAGTTCGTAGTTAAAAGCGGGACGCTCGAATAAGCCTCGTTGTCTGCCAGTGGAGACAGGAACGTCGATTTTTCGCGTGAAATTGGCACTGGACTCTTTATCCGTTGGTCATACGTATCCGTGCATACTAGGTGCTTGGCGCGCTGCTATTGGTCTGTCCTGAACAAACGAGCGTTATCGATGCGCCGTAACACAAAAGGGAAACGATCGTTCGCGACCCTCCACTTATCTTCCTCGACAATCTGGACAAGCTTTTAATTTATACGCAATGTCGAGCGCACCGCACCGATGTAGAACCTGCTGCTGATCGTTAATTATAATCGTTTCGACGCGATTCCTCGGTATTTTGTTCGTTCCTCCTCGCATTCGTTCCATCAGCATGCGCTAAGAATAACCTCTCCCGCAACTCATCGCTGCTCCCTTTCGTCGCGAGTCGCGATGCGTTTTAAACGCGTCTTTACGAAAACCCGCGTATCTGATTCAGCATCTGGTCGGTGCTCGTTACGAGCGTAACGTAAATCTTCGTTAGCGGTGTGCCCTATCCGCGGCTTATTTTCCTTATCAGATTCGTTGTTACAAGCTCGGTGCCGGGGATGTATATATATTTCGGTCACCTGGTAGAATCCCCATGCAAGGCTTTGCCGCCGCGCACGCTCGACATTGCAAACCGCGCTCCCCTCTCCTTCGCTCTCGCTGATTCCCCCCACTCTTGCGCCATTGGACGAGCCAGCGCGAGCCGGTGGTGGGGGGACAAGGAGGGGAGGTCGATTCTCCCGTTTCGGCCGTGCACTAGAACTTGACTCCTAAGCTCGACAGTGACGGCGCAAGCTCTGCGCGTCTCTCTTTGTCCTTCTTCTCTTTTCTGCTCTTATTCTCGTTCACCGTCCCTTTCTCTCCCTCTGTCTCTCTCTCTACCCCTCTCTTCATCTCTCTGTCTATCTTTTATTCTAACATCTCTCTTCTCCCATCGGTGCAGTTGCATCGCACCAAACTCGCTCGGAGACCTCGAGCGGTATGGTTACATTTTTATTGTTTAGTTTTTATCGATTATGAATAGCGTACATCGTCGCCGTGGGTCACGATTTCGCTGGAATTCATGTTACGTACGCGGGCTGAACGAGATCGAATGGAAAGTTCGTGGATCGCTTTCGACCATGCCTTTTTATCGTTCCGTTCTTACGCGAACAAATCGCTGACCTACATTTCGCAATCGTCGATAGAAGTAATCGAAGATGCTCTTCGAAAGAAAAAAAAGTTTCTTCTATTCTCGAAGATCCGTTCATAATTATTTGTAATCTATATGAAATACCCACTCGCATACAAACACACATACATACACATATATTTAATCAGCGATCGAGAGTGATCTATCGTAAGTGCTCGAAATTTTCCTGCGAAGAAAAGTGCAAGTAGAGACGGAACGTTACTCGTCAGACGGGACTCGCTCGCGCTCCTTCCTTTTCGAGCGCTTCCCCGCTTTCCCCGCGCGTTTCGCCGCCACCTTTTCGTCCTCCATCATCTCCTCCTCGTCCTTCACCTCCTCTTGATTCTCCATCGTCCCTCTCTCGCCTCTCCCGTGGCTCTCCCTCCTCTTGCAACCTTCCTCCGTCCTCCCTGCCCCCACCTCGTCTACTCTACCGGCTGCACGCTCACATGCAACGAGTCAGACCGGCCGGCTGGCACTCAGTTGCCTTTAGCGCCGTGCATCTCCGAGTCAGTCAGTCAGTCAGTCAGTCATTGAGTCAGTCAGTCGGTGAGTCGGGTCGACGGTACATGTGCGACGAGGTATCGGCTCTTGTAGCTACATTATTCACTCTCTCGTGCCTCTCTTCTAGTTCTTCCCTTTCCTTCTTTCTCTCTTTCTCTCTCTCTCCCCCTTTCTCTCGTTGTGCTCTTCGCCGTCTCCCGGAGATTTATTCGCGTCGCGGGGTCATTCGGTTGTATCGAGCGTGCTTGGGCCGCGTGCTTCTCTATTCGCGGCACGTGTGCAACGCTCTCGTCGCGGGATGAAAAAGAAAAACGTGCGCTCCTCGCGTGCGTTACCTGTGCGCGCGTCCGTTAAACCGCGAGCCTCTGCATCGACAGCTATCTCTCTGTTTCGAGGAAGTTCGAAGTCGTGTATCGCGGCACGTGTGCACATATATGCACGATATTATCGAGAACACGAAGGAGAAGTCGAAGGTGGTGTGCGCGTTGGGAAATTTCCACGTCACCACGGGCAAGGTGCAACAAATTGTGTATGCCTCTCCTTCCGAGGAGAGGATCACAAGCTCGGGAATGCGTGGCGTTTGCGAAAACTCGTTCGTTCGCCGCATCCCGTCGTTGTGTCCCCTTCGAACGAGCGAGCGAGCGTTGTGCAGCGGCAGTGATCAAATTTGAATGGCATTCCGTTCACGCTCGTCACAGCGAAAGGATCGCTTTTGGAATTCCAAATGTCGGGAGGAACGGCGGATGATCATCGTCGTGCGTCCTCTTTTTTTTTCATTTTTCACTCAGCCTGAAAATTCGACTCCGCGCGTTCATACTATATGCAAAGTGCAACGCAGTGAAGTTCAATGGCAGAACGAGAAAACGTTCGCGTGTTCGTTTTGTTCCTCCTCGTTACGTGCTGAATCTTGGAGTGTGCTTGAAGTTTGAGGATCATCGAATGGGACGTTTATCGACGTTCCCCTGTAACCGGTGTTTATCGTAACGTTTAGATAAGAGTTTCTGACCCTTCGTGCATGGTATATTCACGGTGCACGGAAAAATGTGTACGGTGTTTCCTAGTAGACCGTGTTACTGTCGCTCGCGTTGCATTCGCCTTGTTTGCGTAACAATGTAACGCGACCTTCGTGGATTGGTAAAGAAAGAATGTCGTGTATGCGTGTGTGTGTGTGTGTGTGTGTCGTGCGGTGCCTTCTTCGCGTGCAATTGTCGTTTCAGAGTGTTAGCCGGCGGAACTTCGTTCTTTCAAAAGTTGTGACCTCGAAATCGTAGACATACGAAATCGTAAGAGCGAATTTCGATCGATGGTCGATGATTACGTTCACGGTGGCGTATCAGTATTTTTGTCGATTGAGTATATGCGATTAGCGATTAGCTCGACAGACAGCACATTTGAAGTTTTCCCACGCTGTCAAGTGAAACCAGTTTTTTCACAGCCAGGCTACATATTCAAGAATTGAATAGTGTCGTAAAATTTCTTGAAGGACAGCAAATGCTGAGTATAGTTTGTAAGTATGGTTCTTCGTAGGATACACTCCTGTATGTATTGTAATTATGAAGTTTCCAAACGAAATCGTCGACAAGATTTTTTAGGTTTTTAGAGTTTCTAGGTATGTTTTATAATAGAGATACTTTTGTAACCAATTCGACATTTAACTTTTTCTTCCTTTAAGTTTATTAAGTTCGATGTGGCTTTTCACATATTTAGGAGACATTTCTGAGACATATACAAAACTGAAAAAATTCACATGCGTAGCTTAATGCCATAGAATCTGAACGTTCGAAGACAGTCAAAGAAGTTTCCGAATTCGTGATTGTTTTGTGATAAAACGAAGAAAAACAATTTCTCGCGTTTAGGATCACAAAGCAAGATTTACTGTGTGCAGGGTTAACCCTTTGCGCTTTGAGAGGCGACTGTTGGTCTCCAAATGATAGTTTCGCAAATTTTCAGACTTCGCTTAGTTCGTTTATCAGTCAGACCCGGAGGTTAAATGGTCGTGTATGCAAATTTTAGTATACGATTTAACTAAACTAAATGAAATTTATTATAAGCGAACAGTAATTTCAAGAATCACAGTAAATTTCCAAAGGTGTAGGTATCACAATAAATTCACGAAATTTCCATGAAAAATTACGAATTGTTCATTTTGATCAGTGTTGGTAGTTACAACAGTGTTAATATAAGCGAATCCTAGGAAATATTTTGCACCTGAAAATCTTTGAAGTTAATATTATTACACGACTAACCTTCGTCTCTCGAGTTCAAAGGGTTAACACTAGAACGACCAGAACAATAAAAATGACCAATTGGTGATCATTCATAGTAACCTTATAAATTCACTGTGGTTAGTTTCCAAAATTGACTATGATTTTTTGCAGAAGCTATGAATAAAGATTTGTTCTCTATGTATTCGGTACATTTTCATGCAATTTTCAATTTCATCTCTTCAATGCAAATAAGTACACTTTAATTGTTGGTCGTTCTAGTGTTAATAAACGCGACGAAATAATTACGCGTGTTATCATTCTACTTCTCGAAAAAAGGAAAAGATCCCGAACGAAGCCGTTGCTGGCGTGTCGCGCGTGACGTCACGGATGTTTTGCATTTTCTTTTCGATGCCAAAGACCGAGGTGTGCGACGCCAAAACTGTCGCTGGATGCCGCAAACATTATCGATCGCGCGAGTAGCGTTGTATATTGTTACACAGCGGTTGTGTCGTAATCAAACGTGACTTCTCTTGTCGCGGTGACTTCTGCATGTTACGTTCCATTATATGCCCGTCGAGGCGCGCACGTGCCAAAGCGCGGACGGATCAAGCGATCTTTGTCCTCGATCGCTCGAAATCCGACGGATTTTTCTCGATCGTTTCTAACGCGTTATGAAAAATTCACGGGGACCACGTGTCTGTTTTATTCAACGTCGGTCCCACCTACAACGCGGTTGAGTCGTTTGTCGGACGTTGATGTTCTCTTCGTTTCTTCAAAAATGCCGCCATGCGTATTCAGAGCCGCGGCCGGAGTCGTGCGATGCACGGAGAATTCTTTTTTACATGAAACGTGCCATTTGGCAACGAATATTCGACGGGGTTACGTTTTGCGAAAGAAATTGTACGTTATTTTCTCTGTCTCGTTTCATATTTCAGATATGCACATTTTTATGCGTTTTGAATTTTCGCGGGCTGCTACTACATATATACTCTGTTTTTACTTTTGTTATTTGAGTTTGAACAAGGTTCTTGGTGGGACGAAGCCATTTCAGTCTCGAGTTACGAAATATCTTTGTGTATTATCAAAGAATTGAAATTGTACATTTCTTCTTTTATTTCGTTTCATATTTTAAATATGCACAATTTTATGCAGTTTGAATTTTCGCGGGTCGCTACTATATCCTCTGCTTCTACTTTTGTTATTAGCGTTTCAGCTAGATTCTCGGTGGGACGAAGCCATTTCAGTTTCCAGTTACGAAATATCTCTCTGTGTTATCAAAGGATTGAAATCGTACATTCCTTCTTTTATTTCGCTTAAAATTTCAAATGTGCACATTTTTATGCAGTTTGTATTTTCGCGGGTCGCTACTATATCCTCTGCTTTTACTTTTATTAACGTTTCAGCTAGATTCTCGGTGGGACGAAGCATTTCAGTTTCCAGTTACGAAATATCTCTCTGTGTATCATCAAAGGATTGAAATTGTACATTCGTTCTTTTATTTCGTTTAAAATTTCAAATATACTCATTTTTATGCGGGATTTGAATTTTCGCGGGTCGCCGTCCGTGTCCTTAGCCTCAGTTCTTTTATTGCTAGCGTTTCAGTAAGGTTCTCGCAGGGCCAAGCTGTTGCAGTCTCGAGTTATTACGAAATCTTTATGCGCGTTATCAAAGAATTTATTCCCGTACGGTATTACCGAAGATTTATGAAACGAAGCACGAATTCACTACGTTTCGCGTGTATTCGTGCACGGGTGCATTCGTTTGGTGCGTTCCGTGAATCATCGTCCCCTAGCCGCGTATCTGCGCAGTTCGAGCCCACCCTTCTCTTTCTTGAATCTCTTCTACGCAGCATTAAGGTCCCGCCTGACCTTTGCTGTGACTGCACCATTGCAGCGGTCAACTTTTTGTTCGCTCTCAAACGCACACCAACTTTTCTGTTCCGTCTCGTCTCTCACTCTCGGGCTTGTAAACAAGTTTACGTCCGCCCTTTCGCTCGCTGACATATAGTTTTACATAGTTCGTGGCTGAACAGATGTATCGATCCTGTCGTTTTGCCGCTTTGTCGTCGTAGAAAAGCTTCCAGCTGAAAAATTGCTTGTTTTCGTCTTATTTTCGGTTCACGACTCTCCTACCCCTTAATCTTATTCTAGTTTCGACTATCCTTTCAGCTCTTCGCGCTCGAAAGGAGACTCATAGTCTTCAAATGAAACCGTATTCAGGAATTTCCGAATGCAAATTGATGAAATTAAATATCGCTAGAGAACTCACTGAACATTAGAACTACCAGAGGAGTCAAAATAACCAATTGTTGATTACTTATAGCAACCTTATAAATTTATTGTTCGAAAGCTTCCAAAATTTACTATGATTTTTTGTAGAAGGTATGAATAAAGATTTATTTTCTATGTAACTTTCAGTTTGATTTCTGCTATGCAAATAAGTACACTTTAATTGCCGGTAGTTCTAGCGTTAAGGTGAATGTATGCAATATGGAACACAAAACAGAGAAATTGGTCTTTTTTAATGAAACGAACGCGAAAAGACAAAGAAACTCATACAGAATCATACTAAAATTCACTTAATTCGGATAAATAACATTGAAGTTTATAAATACAATTTTATAACTTTTCGCATTCAGAAGTTTGTGAAGTTGGTGTATATGTTTGACTATCGAGCGTCGCCTTTCGATTGCAATGGGGTTAAATAATTTTTTAGGTGTTTTCCCATCGAAAATTGGGGAACGTTGAAAAGTTTTTCAATGTAATTAGCGAGGGATAATTCTACTTAATTATTGAAGATTCTTGAGTACAGAAAACGGAAATATTTGAAATGTTTGACAAGTGAAACACGATGGTTGGCGCGCGAGTCGTTAAATATGCTTTGCCAAATTCAGTCTACGTCGTGTCTGCGCAGCGGTGGTGGTTCGAGGCCACCGAAGAATAGCCTGTGTGCACGTCCGACACGTGAGAAATGAATAACGGGTGAGGCGTGCGTTATCGATTAACTTTCGCGCTGCAAATGACAATAACATATCGCGTTCACTCTCGCCCTGGGATAAATAAATCATGCGTCGTGCTCCGAGGTCTCCTTTGTTTCTGTGCGCCATTTTCGAAGATAAATCGATGCAGTTGTGCTCCGGATGCCCGATATCTTTTCAAATGTCCTCGAAGGACGTTTCGAAATGTCGAAAACTCGTCCCACAGGATTGCTTCCTTTTTCGTTGGTTCGTTAACAGGGGCCATTTTGCGATTCGAGTCGATGTGCTAGTTTAGGTGTGTATTTAAATGCAATTATTCCGATCTGTTGATTTTATTGAACTGGAATCTACGGAAAGGGGTCCCATTAGTAGGTATACAAGTGCTGTATACACGAAGTAAATATTACAATGAACGAGAAAGAAAAACTTCCAGTATTTCTAAATAGAAATTTACCAACTAATGAATAATTATTTGTTTTCCCTTTTTTTTGTATTTTGTACAGAAAGTAAGAACGTTGCATAAATTATTTCTCACGAAAAGTACAAGTAATTGTTCAAACTAATGTAACTAAAATTCTGAACCGACATGACCGCGTTTTTTTCTCCCTCACAATTTTTTGCTTAACGTAACCTCGCAAAATTTCAATTTAGTTTACCGACGTTATCGTTAAATTTAATTAATAAATAGTAAAAAAAAAAAAATTAAAAATTCGCAGTATAAGAAGGCAAATACATAGATGTTTCTAGTAAGTCATTGGTAATTATAAATTGGAATCAGTCACAGGCCGGTTCCGTTTACGGAGCACCCGGTACATATCGATTCCTCTTCCTCGGCAGACAGACTCTGACGTAGCCTCTTCGTCGGCGACCTTGAACTTCAACCTCGACTCCGGGGATCACCATTAGAAATGCTTCCTCCCGTTTCTTCCTCCATCCGTCTTCTTCGCGATCAATCATCCGGAGGATGGAAAGAACAACAACAACAACGACGAAATTCGTTATTATCCTCCCGTCTTTCACCTGTTACAAAAGGTGTATATAACAACAATAGAGTCCAAATACAGGTTGGGGTTTACTTATTGCCCGGTTAACGAGTAGATAGGGTCGTATAACGTACTTCACTCTATCGGGAACAGTGTGAAATTATATATCTATTTTTATATATTCAAATTATACAGAAGAAGGTATGAGTAACTAGAAATGTTCTAGATATCTATATATAGCGAAACGTCGATCATCCGAATTTCGGTTACCCAAATATAAACCAAGGCATGAATATATGTGCCTGGTGGCTATGAAAGCGATCTAAAAGTCAAGAATTTAAAAGAAGGTTATTTTATCCATTGAATCCCATGGAAATGAATCGAATCGCAGAAAATGAAGATGTAAATATTTTTTTTTTCTAATTATTATTATATTAATGAGTATATTCAAGTGTACAATTTGTCGTGTGAGCATTTGATACAGTTTTTAGGATTTAGATATACATTACATTTAATGTTTTTCTGTGTTATCGAGACGATTTATTTTTGCATCATTATTTTCTTACATTTAAAAGACACACATCCGGGCTTAAAAATATAGTCCCTGATTGCTTCATGACCTAATCAAAAATTTGGTTCCTTCGAACCAGTTACAATATATTCGAACTTATCTCTATCTCGACTAATTCGTGTAATCGGTGTTTGAACTTCATAAATAAAATTTGCAAAAACAATTACTACTATTCTTAACAATTTTTGGTGACTTTTATCGATGAAGAGATTCGAATACATCCTAATCTATTTCCATCTTAGCTCTGCAATTTCAAATTCTGCACGATGTCTAACTATTTCTTGGTATATGTGTATCACAAACAGATACACAAGAAATGTCCGTGAATCTAGTGTTAAACTGTTGGATTTGGAAAACTGAAAAGACCGTGAAGCAAAAGTTGTCCACAACCGGTATTTCGTACCATCTCTCGTCCACATCGTGTGTCGTTCGTCGACGTTGCGAAGCGGTGTCGTCGGGCGGATATAAGCGCGACGCCATGAGAATAGAAGATGCACCGCTGCGCGCACGTGGAGACATACGTTGCATTTTGCATAATTGACGGCGCGCGTTACGTAAGGCATTGTTTCTCCGTGGCCGCGGCGATCGTCGCCGTTGCATGGCCAGCCAAGGCAATCGCATTTTGCTGCCTACATGCTGTGGTCAAGGTCACCGTCGTTCGTAACCGACTGCAGGAGTTCCTGTTACTCCGGAGTCTCTCTTCCCCGACAGGGAAACGTCGTGCAAATATTTTTCTTGCGCGTAGCATGGTTTTTGTAATTGTCCTTTTCTTTTTTTCTTCTTTTGCGTTCGAAACGATTTTGTTCTCGATTATTCAGAGATTTTATAGTTTCAGTACGGGAACTGTGTGTGCTTTCTTTAATATTTTGGTTGCTACGTCATTATTATATTATTATTATATTATATTATAGCATATTATTGGGTTGGAGGAAAAGTTCTGTCGTATTTTCCGTTTCCGTTAATTCATGTGGAACCAAAACACTTTGCTTTAACGCAAACCCAAGAGATTTAACGTGATCTCCAACAATTGTATGATGAATGCCAAACTCTTCTGCAATTTCTCGACTTGTTAAATGTGCATTATTGTCCAACATGGATCGCAAAACATCATTATCGATCTTGGATGGTCGATCAAATCGATCACTTTCTTGGAGGCTCAGATCTCCGGAACGAAATTTGCTAAACCATCTTTGACAAGTACGAATATTTACAATATCTTTTCCAAATACCGCACATAAATTTTTACATGCAACCGATGCGTTGCTTCCTTTTTGGAATTCATACGAAATGCAGTGTCGTAAATGCACTTTATCTACTGACATGTTTTTCACTTTAAATATCACAAGTAAATGATGAACGGTAAAAAAGGACTCCTAAAAAAACAAAAAAAATTCTCAACGACTCACTAGCCAAATGTCTTTTTTATTTACAAGCAAAAATTACCTGCCTATTTAAAAAACGACAGAACTTTCCCTCCAACACAATAGTTTCACGGATGTAGTGAAATTTATTTATTCATTCATTCATTTATTTATTTATTTATTTATTTATTTATTCATTTATTTATTCATTTATTTATTCATTTATTCATTTATTTATTTATTTACGGGAGAAAACACTTTAGAGTGCATAAAAGAACAAAGATCAATTCACGAATATTAATAATAATTTATTTAATTAACTGATTAAATGATTAATAATAATAATAATAATAATAACGGTATAATATTTCTTCAAACATTGTTTAAATAAATTGATTGTGCTCTTAATAGGGGGCAACGGGGGTTCGATGCGATACATTTTATAAATAATCTCACATCGCATTTTTATAAACAAACTTAGCGCAGAAAGTTAGCCTCGTGCTATTAAAATCGTTGACACTGTCGAGAAGTAAACCAGGCTCCACCGTGGATCGGAACGGTGGTTTCTCGTTCGAATTTTTTGGAGGTCGATCCCGTGGCACGACTCTCGCTTTTCCCGGCCGGGCCTCGAACGCGTAAAAAACGTGAAACATCGCTGTTTCGCGACAGCAGTCGGTCGCTGAATTCTTTTGATCTTCGCCGACGTTGCTCGCCCCGGCTCTTCGTTCTCGTTCGCTTTTACTCTCTATCCCCTGGAACCTCGTTGGTTTATTCTCGGTTTACGCACGTATTTTAATCCCTCGTAACTTCGCGGCGCGAGTTTCCAGAGGATCGACGATCTTCGAGCTTTTTCTGAAATTCGAAGATCCCCGTTTGTCTCAGCGCCCTCGCCGTTGAATTTGATCGCTTCGAGGGATCGATCCGACGTCGACGAGTATTCCGCTGGATTTTGTGCAAATTCATAATTTTTTGAATTAACGGGACCTATATAAAGATCGGTTTCACCTTTGAACGTCCCAACCTACATTGTCTCCTGGAACTTTCGTGTATTCTCGGATATCATGCGTTACGCATTTCGCGTTATTTTGAATATTTTAAATTTTCATAAGTGCATAAAGATCCGTGGCCTGCTCGTAAATAATGCCAACCTTTGTTTAGATTATTATGGAACAGTGTTTTCTGAGTACATATTTTTTAACTCGTTTATTTACACTTTGAATTTATTCGTTTTCCGCCATCCCATTCGAATTTCTGTACATTGTAATAATTTTTTCCTTGAAATGGCCTATATATATTATTTCTATGATGTAAAATTGTTTAAATTGGAAATTTTTTTTTTCACCTGCATATGTAGGATTATAATTATTGATTTTCCGTTCCGTCAATTTTTTTATATTTAAAATAAAAATTCGACCCGTAGATGGTTAACCCTTTGCGGTCGGTAGATTTCGCTGTTGGGAGTTTCAGCTTATATGTGTCTTGAAAATTGAGCGATGACGAGTATACTCGTCAATCACAGAGTAAGTGTCGCTCTAAAAATATTGGATCAAAAAGATGGGTTTATTATATAAAATTGACAATTTCATTACTAACATCTACTCATTTGGTTAACACAAACATATATTACATACATATTAAACGAAAAACACAAGAAAAATTAAATACATATAAAGATAAGAATTTAAATTCCTGTTGTCCTGTGGCGGACCATCCCTGAAGGAATCTTATAATAAGTTAGCTTTCCCACTTTTGCGTTTGTCCTTTCTACGCTAACATCTAAAAAACGTTATCATCGCACATAATAAATTCGTTACGTGAACTAATAAGCTGTTTCAGCCAGTGCATGCGGGGGCGCATGAGTTTATCTCAAATTATTTATATTTTTTATTCGTTTGTTTTATTCCGGCCTAGCCTCAAAATATTCTAAAAATCTTGAAATTTGAGAATATGTTTTGTTTTTCTCAAAAATTACAATTTAAATAGCCAATGGTCACTACTTTATACGCATGACGAGTATACTCGTCAACACACAAAATCGTGCCACTTCTCCATGACGAGTATACTCGTTAACACACAAAATCGTGCCACTTCTCCATGACGAGTATACTCGTCAATCACAGTTAACTGGTTAAGGGTTCCTGGCTTGCGTTGCCCCCCCCCACGGTTGTACCGTGGCAATTGTGTTTCGAGTGGAATGACTGCAAGGCGATGCCTTTTTTGCCGCGGGTGTTAGTCCTAAACGAACAATTGAATCCATCGGCTGCGCCATCCTCGTGCCTGAGATAGCTTTGTATACATTTCACGAAATAACATTCGCTGCGATCAACTGCGTTACTTAACATTTATATTCTTCAACCCTTTGGTCTTAAACTTTCGTCCGCCACTGTATCTAGTCGCGATTCGTTCGCCTTCTCTCGCGTCATTGGCTTTCGTCTATTTTTTCTGAATAACACAAGCTCCGTCGAGAAAGAGAGGACACAACGGGAGAAGCGAGAAGGGGGAGGTGAAGGAGGGGAAGGAGGAGGAGGATCATCATCGTTTCGCAATTCGAACCACGATAAAAGCTGCAACGGGAGTCCGCGGCTTGTGACTAATTAACCATACACGGTGTTGCACGCGGACACTTCTTGGTTTTTATCACGACCTATCGAACGATTCGTAAGCTGCTCGCTTTAATTAGACGGCAGAAGTCGTCTCGGTGCCTCCTTTAAATCCGCGATAACGTAATCGTGGAATTATTCGGTTGTACACCAGCGGTGATTATCGCGTCGAGAACCGTGTGCGGTCGAAAGCGAAATCGAACGTTGTTGGATCGTACAATTTGTTCCATTTTTTGGCTCGAAAAGAAGTGTTCTCCTTTCGACGAGTTATTCGTTCGGTGTAGAGTAAAAGTTGGAGAATCTTGTACACTTTTCTTTTTTACGGAAGGTGTCTGCAGAAAGTTTTAATCGCAGTCTGTACAACAGCTAGGCTCTTTCTTAGGAAAAAATAAATTCTATAAAAATTATTGTAGACCGTAACAATCGATAATGGGTCTAAAACGAGGATACAAGAGAGTAACATTTTTCTGTGCAGTGTTTATAGTCAACCCTTAAATGCATGGTGGGCCCCACAGGGTACTAACTACATAGTCAGCCATAAAAAAAGAGTAGAGACAATTTGCTGATTTTTATATAACTATATTCAATGATTAATGTCTCAGCTATCAGATGGCTGCGGGTTTGAGGCATTTACTAACCCGCTAATACTAAGTTTTTATATTACTTTACTTGATTACCTCATTTATTTACCTCATTTTGGGTTACACCCAACTTGAACCCATAAAAAAATGGTACATATATTTCAAAATAGTTTTCTGACTATTTTATTATTGTTTCTTAGTATATTTATATATGAATTACAATATAATTTAATTTTTCTAAATCATTACTTTTTATATCAAGGCTTTCCATAGATATGTGCCCTGCAGGGTACAAACCCTTTTTATTCTTTTGTGTATGTATAATAAATAAATAATTTTTTTCATTATTTTTGCTTGTTTATTTAAAAGCTTGGTGACATAAAAACAGTTTTTTTTTTTTAAATAAATCATGCATTTATGGATTAACCGAATTTCGATCGTGGACCGAGTTGCGAAACAACGCTAAGATTCTCTATACCTTCCGTGCGATAAATCCATTTCTGTTCCTAATCGTAGAGCGATCGAGGGTTAACCGATTGAACACGAAACAACCAAAGAGCAGTGCAGTGAACGAAACCAAATCGATACCCAAAGAGGAGGGGAAGTTAGCTCGATTTAGGGGGAGGAGGAGGAAGTGGTCGGTGGTGGTGGTGGTGGCGGCTAGACGTTTTTCGTTTTTCGGGATGACGCGACGAGGGTATCGCGCGAGTTTCGCCTGAGAGTAGGATCCTCGGGTTCGGCGAAGTGTTCACGGAAAAAGAAGTAAAAGTGACGAGTGAAAACAGGAAGATCAAGACGGCCAAGATGATGAAGAAGGAGAAACCGATGATGTCGGTGACCGCCATCATCCAGGGGACCCAGGCCCAGCATTGGTCCCGTGGGAACACTTGTATGTATACCCTGACATCATAAATGAAAATTAGATTTTTAATTTTATACAGGATGTTCTGTCTAGTAAGACGTTGCGAATTTTGTCTTAACCCTTTCGCTGTACGGAAATTCGCGGCAGAAATATGCACAGTGCGCGTGGTTTCTGTATATACGTTTTTTAAAGTCTTAAATAACAACTGTGCTGAATAAAACAGGCATTGCTCTAATGTAATAATTATATTTACATTTCTAATATGAAAAAACTTACAAAATCATTAAATACAAATTTAAAAATTTACTGTTAAAGTTAACATTAAACAAATAATTAAAAAATTATTAAAATACAAAATACATTTGGATACCACTTACATGTGGTGATCGAAGCGAAAGGGTTAAAAACAGAGATGAAAAATTGGTTAAAAATTAACTGCTTCTTATTCATAGAAAACTATTTATAACAGGTTTTTAATTAGAAATGTTTTAGAGGTATATTCTTGAAAGAAAATTAGATTTTTCAGTATGTTTAAAAAATGTAAACGAATAAACGTATGCGAGAGTACCAGATTGATTCATGATCGATGGTACCCTAGTCAATTAACGAAGAAGAAAATTCAGTTTGAACGAAATGCTGTAGTTCTGTAAAAACGGATCACCCTGTAGGCGCGTGTGAGATACGGTATGTTTCCGTTTCTGTGAAAAAGCGGCAGAGAAAGGTCCCATTCTTCGTGTCGTCACACGCGTACCCATTTATTGCATTCCCGTGTCCATTAGTTTACGTGGATTTCACAAGAATTATATGGCCAGGCTAATAAAATAGCGAGTTGCATTAAGGCTTCTCGCAAGATTGCATAGCGGCAGCCTTAATTGCCAGTGCGTGTGAGGCGTATTTGTTTCTCATAAAGTACTCTTTGTTCTTTGATTAATTTTCAACCCTGTACTTTGTAATCTACACGCGATGCCCGTTCAATTAATTATTATTCATATCCTCTCTTGGTATAATTTTTTTTTAAGGAAAATTCTAAATTACCTCTGCAATTTCCATTTTCGAACGTTTCCTTTCTATTCTTCTGTAAAGCGGATCGTTGACTCGACGATAATACCCGAAGCTACAATTTCATTTTGAACGATACACGTCGTTTAGCAAACGCGTCGCTAATTATAGCTTTCGCGAGCCGCGTTCTCGCTTGATTAAAATCGATGTCACCTGAAACACCTAGCTGCGGTGAATTTCGAGCACTAATGGCACCTAAACGAGCCCCGACTGTTGAAATGCGTGAACTGTAATTAGCATACTGCTGGTAGACGGTCAATTAGCACCGTTCTCAAGGCTTCCTCTTATCTGCTCCCAATGTTATCCCTGTTATACTTTCGTAATACTACGTTGGCTTCAAAACAGTAACGCGAAGATTGCTTAAAATGGCAATTTTCGTGATGAACGATAGTATTTGTTTGACCATTTTAAACGAAACATAAAGTTTCTATAACATGCTTATTAGCAAATTTGCAAATTATTAGACTGAGGGAAATTGACATCGATTTCCTCCTCTGTATTTTAATATTAGGCTACTAATAGGCTAATTACTTGAACGATCATTTAATTGAGTTACTTTGCAAGTATATGGGAACAAATAATAATTTTAATTATGCTCTTTTAGAATCGGGATGAGCTCAATTATATGTTCGTCCAAGTAATTAGTCTATTAGTAGCCTAATATTAGAATACAGAGGAGGAAATCGATGTCAAGTTCCATCAGTTTAATAATTTGCAAATTTGCTATTAAGCATGTTATAGAAATTTTAAATCCTACAATTCTACAGTTTTCTAGGGAGTTACAAAATGCAGCGTCTGACTATATACGTGCCTATTCCACTTACAACTCTTCCATCTGCTCTACCTATCTATTCTATATTACTGAATATTACACCTCGTATTTATTACCTTTTTGCTAATAGAAACATCATTTTTAACTCTTTGCACTCGAGAGATGACCGTTAGTCGTTTAACAATACCAACTTCAAAAATTTTCAAATTCGAAATATTTACTATGATTCACATATATTAAACTTCATTTAGTTTAGTTAAGTCGTACATTAAAATTTACATATATGACTATTTAACGTCCGGGTCTGAACTAACGTCTGAAAATTTGCGAAACTATCATACGCTAGGATTACGATGTCCCATGAGAGGGGACAACCGAGTACAAAGGGTTAAGTGTCTGCTCCTCTATTCTCATTCCCAATTGAACACATTAATCTAAATCATCCCCCATCCATAAGCTCCCTCCTAACCTCCATCCCGCACCCCTTTCATTTTAACGAAAGTTGCATATTATTACAAAAAAGTTACAGCTGTCAGCCAAGCAATTATTTACGTGTATCTGTCAGTGCCTCTGTGTGACTCACGCCGATCTCGATACCCGCTCGCACGCGGAGCGGGGCAGAGCGTTTGACGAGCGTGCGCGCGCTCGTGTCTGCCGTTGAACGCGTGTAGGGTGAAGGTCGGCTATTGAAACCTGAATGGCGTGTGCAATTCGCGAGTGTAAACGCATGCGCACGCGGGCGGTCTCGCGAGAGAGCAGGTCGTTATCAGTCGCGGCTTTAAAAGCGGCCTTAAAGCGCCCGCGAACGCTCGCCGCGAGAAGGTCACGCCAATGCGGCTCGTTATCTACGCCCCGGCCGCAATTTATGAGGCTTTTCGAGCCTTATCGCGTGCCCCTATTGCCGGGCAGCACGCGGAATGACGCATTTCAAGCTGGTTCGAGTCTTCTCTCGCTGTTTTTCTTCCTTTTCGTTTTTTCTCATGTTTTCTTACCACCTTTGCTTTCCTCTTTTTCCCATGCCTTTGCTCTGGCTCGTGGTGAAGAGTCACGTTGGTGAGGTAAGATTCTTTGGGAAAGAACGGAACAGTTTTTCTCTTTACGAATAATGATACGAACAGTAAGAAAAATAATTTTATTGCCAAGTTTAAGGAAGAACGACGCAAAATTAGTTTTCTTTTAAGAACGTATATCTTTCTTGTTGGAGAATGTTAAACAGAATACGGTATATTTTTTGGTGTGCTGTAGGAATTTAGTGATTAGTTTATGCGTGGATGGGCATTCTTTCATTAACGTTTCAAATCTGTCTAACGAAAAATTTGTACACATACACATACTCCTGCACAGAGGAGTTACCAAACACTTGTCAGATTTAACCCTTTGAGTGCTGAATACTCTAGGTCGAAATTCTTTACGTGGATAGCATTATTGTTACTCATACACTAATAATCGTGTTGCAGTGCTGATTATTCTAAGGAGTAGGGATAGCAAATGCCAATTAGAGAGTAGTACCAAATTTCCGCAGAGAGACAATAGTGTAATAGATTTCGCCAGACGCATATATGCGTCCATAGCATTCAAACACTTATTACTATACCGAGCTTAACCCACCAACGGCTCCTCGTAATTTCAATTAGGTAGTAATAACAAATTACCACATAGAGAAACAATACTGGCTAGCACTATTGTTACTCATACACTAGTAATTGTGTTGCAGTAAGTGAAAGATCGAAAAATAAACGTATATGAATGCTGAATATTCCAAGGAGCGGGGATAGCAAATGCCAATTAGAGAGTAGTACCAAATTTCCGCAGAGAGACAATAGTGTAATAGATTTCGCCAGACGCATATATGCGTCCATAGCATTCAAACACTTATTACTATACCGAGCTTAACCCACCAACGGCTCCTCGTAATTTCAATTAGGTAGTAATAACAAATTACCACATAGAGAAACAATACTGGCTAGCACTATTGTTACTCATACACTAGTAATTGTGTTGCAGTAAGTGAAAGATCGAAAAATAAACGTATATGAATGCTGAATATTCCAAGGAGCGGGGATAGCAAATGCCAATTAGAGAGTAGTAACAAATTGCTGCAGAGAGACGATACTGTAATAGATTTCGCCAGACGCATATATGCGTCCATAGCATTCAAACACTTATTACTATACAGAGCTTAACCCACCAGCGGCTCCTCGTAATTTCCGCGACTGTATTTGCTTAGCCTAGACCCCTGCACCGGCCTCTGTGCCGTTGCACACGTGTTGTCGTCCATTTCTATGGCGGTGCACGCGTACACACACACGCGATAAGAGCACACGGGGACGCTCCTCTGTAGAGCGGCGGTGGTTCGCGCTGGTTAGATTAATCCACGGCACCGGCACGATCGCAACCTTGGCACCGATGTGAACCAGCCGTGAAGTGCAGCCTCCGCCACGGTTGCACACGTGTGCACGCGCTAGTGCAACCCGCCTCTCCTATTTGATTAGGTTTATACGACGCGTGGGTGCCGTTCGATTTTCAGCCACGCCGACCAATGACACACCTGTGTTTAACCCTAGGTTTTGGACTTCATGAAGAAAGTTTGCAAAAATGATTACTATTTAATCTAACCTAACTTCAATAATTACTATTTATTAACCCTTTGCACTTCAAGCTTTTTTTCCATGGGGAAACCAGCAACTCCGCGCCATTTTGAAAGAAAAATAAAATGTGATCATATATAGCGAAAATGAAATTAATGTTAATTGTTCATATAAATTAGGATGGTGAGTGAAACTCACCATTAGAGTTGACGCAAAGAATACCGCGGTGAGTGAGACTCACCCCTGGAGTACAAAGGGTTAATTTAAGTAATTAGCATACTTGATACGCAGCGTGAAATGTATTGAACTTCTGAATTTTATAAGCGCAAAGTAAGAAGGAATATGTTTTTATAATGTAATCCAAAGCTCATCGAAAACTGACCGGCGCCATTGATACTCTGATCGGATCAAACAGAGGCTGTGCACGCCTCTGTGAAAATATGTGGAACACGCCGTTGAATGCAGAGTAGTGGCGAGTAGAAACGATTAACAAACCAAACGAGAGAGACTCGTTTTACCGCGGCTTCGGTATTAATCATCGTCAATGAGATCACTGGGCTCGCAGGCGTTCCCCGCGATCGAGATCTCGATTGTTTCGAATGAAAATTCTGCGTTTCGAAATCGCCTCGTCGTGCAACCTGCATTTATCCGTTCCACCGATCCGAGGTTCGGTGTAGACGAGCGACTTTTCGACGGACGATTGTATTGTACATCCATTTTCTTTATCTTGGTTTGGAAAGAACAAGAAGAACATGTTAGATCGATCTTGAGCATAAGACTGCGGCCTAATTAACCCTTTGAGCTTGAGAGACGACTCTTAGTTGTTGTTCAGTAATTCCAAACGGAAGGAAAATATTTGGGAAACGGTGGAAAATATCTATTAAGATTTGTTTATACTAAACTTCGTTTTGTTTAACCCCTTGACTACTGTGGGCGCCTGTAGGCGGTTAGAAATTTTGCGTTTGTGGTACTGAGAGCGCCTATAGGCACTTCACACAGTATGGCTTTCTGATACCAAAAATTCGCCGTTCTCGGCGCACATCGTAACTCAATCCCTGCCGTATGGTACGACCAGTACATATCAAAGTCTGCCGTAGTCAAGGGGTTAATTAGGGAATATACTAAAAGTTAGATACTTAGTCGTTTAACTTTTCTCGCCCAAAAATCGCGTTTCGACGCGAAACGAAAGTAACGCTATTACGTCGCTTAACATGATTCACTTTTAATTTTTCCACAATCCCGTGCTACTTGAACGGCTGATGACTGATATCAGTTGATTGAACAATCGACGGATACTGTTATTGTACACATCAGTTACAACGTATGTATCATTGAGTCGCTTGGTACTATTCAATTAAATTTTTCCAAAAATCCGTACTACTCCAACGACTGATGACTGATATCAAGTTGATTGAATGATCGAATGATACTGTTGCTGTACGACACCGGTTACAGCGTATGCATCGCTTGGTACTATTCGATGCAATTTTTCAAAAAACTTGTATCACTGTAACGATTGAAGACTGATATCAGTCAATTGGACGAACGAAGGATACTGTTACTGTAGGACACCAATTACAGCGTATGTATCATTGCGTCCCTTCACATTATTTGATGCAATTTTTCCAAATAATTGTGCCACTCAAACGATTGAAGACCGATATCAGTCGACTAGACGAATGAACAAACGATTCAAATGTTCGCTATACGACACCGGTTATAGGGCGTATCGGTGCCGATCTCCTCTGTCCATTCATCCGATTTGAATGCAATGTTGAATCCAAGGCGTGCGACGAAAGTAACCTCCAGATAATCGAGCTCGACTGGTACACATACACTAGTCGAGCCGTCTAATGAGTCTATTCTCGGTGATTCACGCGCGTTAGTGGTTAATGTATGCGATCGTGCACTTGTTTGCGCAATCGGTGTTCGGAAAACGTCGCGTGAATTTCAATGCTCGCATATTTTTGTTCAGCTGGCGCATTGCGAGTCGATTACGAGATATCTGCTGCGTGCACTTTGTTATTATAATATTCTGATTCACAATGCAGAGATGAAAAATGTGCGAGTTCAGTTTAAACGATTTCTTAACGATTTGGACGAAAATTTAAATTAAGCTTGCGAACAAAAAAAGTTTGTTCAGAAATTTTTCGGAAGTTCATATAGGAGAATTCGAAAGCGTTGAAAAGTTACTGAATAAAAAATAAAATAAAAAATTCTAAAAAATAATTATTATCCTTGTACCTCGATCTATTTTTCACTGAATTATAATTTTTATAATTCTCATCAAATTCTACTAAAAATTCGCAGTATTCGATATTCAAAATTGCAATGCCATGCAAAACCGACAACTCTTCAGGTCTCGTTTAGATTAGATTGCACGGTGAAATCCACCAAAAATTCTTTCGAAAAAATGGCACGTAATTAAATGATCGATCGATCGATACCCGATAAAAGCAGAAAGAATGCTATTTTTATCTCCTGTTCTCTGGGGAGAGATTAAATCATCGAAATTCCAGGAGATAGCGAGATACAGAAGGCAAGGCTTACAGGAAGCGATCGTTCATTGTAGTCACGTTGGCAGGCTTCGCGACGTGGCTAGTGACCGATTAGATGTATCTATTACGTGGACGCATCGGCATACGCGAGCGTAGCGGAACGATCGCAGCGTTAATAAGCGTTTCGAGCACGTATCGTTCGCGTTATATGGGAAAAACGTGTTGGGAGTTTCTCCGTGAAAGTTGCGACATTTGCATTGTCTCTTTCTTCACGCACTCGCAAATGTCAGAGATTGCAAGGCAAATACGAAGAGATGTGAATCGAATTTGAGTGCTTTTCCAGAGGGTTTAGAGTTCTCCTTTTTATACAAATTCTTAATTACTGTATTTTAGGTTTCAACTTTGAAAAATTTAGAGCCGAGAAAACATCTTAACGCTTAGCTAACCTAATGGAGAGATTTTCCACTTTTGTCGCAACAAAGCGCCATCATTGATTCTATTTACTTTTGTTATTAGTTAGTCTTAAATTAGTGTTGTTCACAGTTAGTCAAATGCATTTTCTGCTCTTCCAAAGTACAATTTTTAATAAATTTAATTAGAGTTCATAACTGACTAATAACACAAGTAAATAGAATCAATGGCAGAGGAAAGAATGGGAAGATTTCCCATTTTTTCCGTAACAAAGCATCGCCATTGTTTCTATTTATTTTTGTTATTAGTTAGTCTTGAACTAGTGTCATTCACAGTTAGTCAAATGCATTTTCTGCTCTTCCAAAGTACAATTTTTAATAAATTTAATTAGAGTTCAAAACTGACTAGTTATAAAAGTAAATAAAATCAATGGCAGAGGAAAGAATGGGAAGATTTCCCATTTTTTCCGTAACAAAGCGCCATCATTGATTCTATTTATTTTTGTTATTAGTTAGTTTTGAACTAGTGTCGTTCATAGTTCGTCAAATACATTTTCTGCTCTTCCAAAGTACAATTTTTAATGAATTTAATTAGAGTTCATAACTGACTAATAACACAAGTAAATAAAATCAATGGCAGAGGAAAGAATGGGAAGATTTCCCATGTTTTCCTGCAACAAGGGCGCTGCCAATGATTCTATTTATTTTTGTTATTAGTTAGTCTTGAACTAGTGTCGTTCACAGTTAGTCAAATCCATTTTCTGCTTTTTTTTTTAGCGGTTAGTTAAATGTTAACAAGCTTCCGATCGATGAATTGTTAAAATTAGATACATCATTCTGATGTACAGAATTATTTTAGGCTAGAACATCGTCTCTAAATTGTCGACGTTTTGAAAATTCCCGCAACGTTCTGCATTCCATCATCACCTTACAAGATCAAAGTATCAAAGATCGATGATCGATCTTTCGCGAGGAACGACGATGAACATGTTTGCCGCGGAGGGCGCGACATAAATCTCGGAGCGAATCGAGCACGCGCTCGATCAAGTCATGTTTATGACGGCCGATCGCAGAGCGTGCCGTGGGCAGGATCACGTTTTGCACCGTGACACGTGCAGAAAATTCCCGTACGCGATACCACGGGTCGAGCATACTGGATGCACGCCTGCATTGCTATTCTTCGTGGTGCATCGACACAGCTGAGGCGATGCGCATAGAGAGGGAGAAGGATCTGTCAATCAGATTCCTGTAGAAGATCATTCATTGAAATATTCCTAAGAAATTAGAAGCACGATGTCTTAAAAACGATAAAAGAATTCTTGAGTAATAGAATAGTTCCTTTTTCGTACGCTAGTCTTCAGCGATTTCAATGGACGATAAGAAGATGTCTTATCGAAACGATTTCTTTGAACATTCATGTATTCCATAATTTTTCAAAGTAAAAATATATCCATTATTAGATGACACTCTGTTGAAATGATAGAACACTCAGGTACGATATTCATATAAATATTAGGTATAATATAAGGGTGGTTCTACCATTTACATGATCTTTACTTCAGTATATAATTCACAAATGTAGAGGAAAAGAAATCATTGATTTACTTTACAGTACCTAAAAAAAGAGGGGTGGTTCTACCATATACATGATCTTTACCTCAGTATATTAATTCACAAATGCAGAGGAAAAAAAAATCATTGATTTACTTTACAGTACCTAAAAAAAAGGAAGGGTGGTTCTACCATATACATGATCTTTACCTCAGTATATTAATTCACAAATACAGAGGAAAAGAAATCATTGACTTATTTTATAATACTTAAAATAAAGAAGGGTGGTTCTATTATATATATATATATATGATCTTTACCTCAGTATATTAATTCACAAATGCAGAGGAAAAAAAAATCATTGATTTACTTTACAGTACCTAAAAAGAAA
>JAOPTO010002190.1:488185-554930 GCA_033822845.1 Tetrapedia diversipes | reverse complement strand
TCTCTCTCTGTCTCACTCTCTTTTTCACTCTCTCATCTCTCGCCCTTTCTCTTTCATTCTCTCTCCCTCTTTCCTCTCTGTTTCTCGCTCTCTCCCTCTGTCTCACTCTCTTTTTCACTCTCTCATCTCTCGCCCTTTCTCTTTCATTCTTTCTCCCTCTCTCTCCCTCTCTTATTCTCACCCTCTCCTCTCTGCCTTGCTCTCCCGCTCTCTTTCTCTCTCACACTCTTTTTCTCTCTCTCATCTTTCTCTCGCCCTCCCCCCCTCTCGCATTCTCACTCTCTCCTCTTTGCCTCGCCCTTTCTTTTTCTCTCATTCCCTTTTCCTCTCTCTTTCTCGTTCTCTCACACTCTCTTCTCTCTCTCCGCCGTTCTATGCCCTTGAAAATCGGGCTTGCTGCGCCGGCCAACGAGAGTAGCGGCAGGGTCACGTTCAATTCGTTCCGGCTCACGCTCTTAACCCATTTGCATCCATAAGCAGAATAATCCGCAAATGACAATTGTCAATTATCACCAGCCGCGAAATAATACGCCCTCGATGGTATTCTCCTGTTTGCCGTAAAACATTTCACGAGTCTGTTATCAGCAATATAGAATTTCGAATCTTAAACGAGCTCTCTTAATTTATTTATCGTATAAATCTAATATAAATCTAATATATTTTCTGTTAAATCGTTACGCGTAATTTCTAAGTAAAATCGGTAACGAACAAACACACGAGAAATATCGTTGATTCTCGGATGAATAACGCTGGTAGTGTATTCAGAGCTGTAATGCAAATGGGTTAACGCTAACCGTACCGACACTTGATACATACTGTGCAAGCTGCTTTTGACTAAATCTCTATTAAACTCCCACGCCATGTGTACCAAAAACGGCACACGCTATAAAACGCGGTAAGTCTACCAAGCTCACCTATTTCTGGTCGTTTGCGAGCTGAAAATGGATTTTTTTTTTTTTGCTATTTCTAACTATTGAAATAATGGTGTTGTAAATGTTATTGTACAGCATATGATAACGATATCAGCAACTACTTTCTTTATCTTTACCTCTTAACGAGGAAAATATCGTTTCGCATAAAAATGAGTTTTACAGTGTGTATAGTGAAAACAGTACACGTGGTAAGAAACAGATTAAAAAGAAATCTTAATTTATAGGAAAATGGTACCCTGACATAAAATTGGAAAGATCGAGCAGGCTATTAAAAATAGTTTCTTTATCCATCGCGTAAAATTGATAAAATTTGTCAGTAAAATAGAAACATGCTTGAGACAAAAATGGTCAGAAGACGTAAAAAGGTTATGGACGTGGAAATTATGAGTGAGATTAACCGAATGTTCAGATAACAATAAAACGAAGTATTTAAATTTCAGATATTAAAATTTTCCCCCCAACAAATCGAATATCTGAATAGGAATTTTTAACAATGTTCAAAGGGTAAAAAGTACCATTATACTATTTGCTTACGATTAAACGCATACTTGTATTTTCTTCTTCTCTTTTTCTCTATTTTATCCACATTATCCAGATGTTTTTATAATAGTTATAGCAATTATTTATTTGCTATTTCGAATATTAATCACTTAATGTTCAAATGATCCGAATAATTAAATTAATTCAAACCTTTCCGCCAATCCTGATAAAAATGTGATACCAACGCAACCGCAGTTGCACGCGCAACGACGATACGCAACGGTGACACGATACGAGTGAATACACACCTTTAAAGGTGAATATTACACGTGTTCTTAAATATTCAGAAGCCAACGCACTTGACTCATTGTTGGCGTAGGTCGGTCTGCTTTCTCCCTCTCTTTCGCCCCTGTTTCCGTCTCCCGTGTTGATTCTCTTCCCCTCGCCCCTTCCCTTGGCGCCACGGTGTAATTTATTCTTTTACTTTCAGCGGCCGACGATGAAAAATGTATGCGACTCGTTGCGAAAGCGTGTGTTCGGTTATTTTTGTCAATCGGTACGGAGGGAGTGAAGTTTCTTGAATCGTGTCTCGTTTCGTTTTCTATTCCATTGTTCTCGTTTGAATAAACGTGTGACAAATGTGGCTCGAACAATTTCGTTGCCGCTTTTAACGGGTTTGTTAACCCTAGATTCATAAACATGGAAGATACACGCTATTGATAAACATTCGTCTCTCCAGACGAACATATTATGTTGATGATTTTTGTTTGATAAAATTCAAGGAGCGATGAAACACACTGTTTAAGTGTGGAAAGTTGTTTATTAATCATTAATTTTGTGAAGTGACAATGAACACGATAATTATTCTGAGCGATCGAAGTTCATCTTTCTATCGCTTTCACTTTAAAAGTTACAAGTGTTTACGTATTTTGCGCTTTTTTTTAATTTTTATAAGTTAAATTTTTATGAATCTAGGGTTATATTAATGTTAATCGGTATAAAAGGATAGGCAAGCTTTTAGATGTTGCTTTTCAAGAAAAACGGCTTTGTAGAATCAAACTTGTAGTTTGGGAGCTCGTCTGACTAGGGATATTCTACTTAACAGTAGAACAATCTATTCATTGCGAGGGACATATTGAGGAGGCACAGAAGACGTCTGCGTACCTTTTTTTCAACAGAAATACCATTTCTATTATCATTTGTATTGCATTCAATCGTAAGCATTTTACAGGGTGTCAGAATATTTATACCGTACACTATTTCCATATTAATGCATTGAAAGCTATTAATACCGTGTTACATTATCTTTTAAAGTAAACGAACCGAATTTGCATATAAATTTCTTCAATTTTACCTTTTCAATAGAAATGATCGTGTCTTTAAAACGCAACTTCTAAATTTCCATTACTCGATATCTTTATTTTTATATTATCTCGAAATAAAACCACTTAAATTATCTCTCAAACAATTTTCAACGTGTCGATAAAAATTACTTTCACATCTAAGGGTTATCCTACGGGAAGGGGTTAAAGTCAACGCCCTAACCCCATAAGTTTCTTCGGACCACAATATTATCGTCACCCATTGCAGAACAGTGAAGCACCATGCTTCGATAAGTGTGACCGTGCGCGCAAGTGTTTCGATGCGCGGCTGTGTGTGTGTGTGTGTGTGTGTGCAACACGGTTTCGAGCGTTGCACCAGCTTGTTTGCGCCTGGTCAAGGTGCCCGACACTGCCGGTATAATATACCGTCACCGGACTTGGCCTTGCCAGCCACTCTCGTGTCCTCGTCTCCCGCCCTCTTTGATACGGTTAAAGCCACGTTCACAACCCGGTGGCTCGACGCTTCCTCGATCTCTAGCGATTTCGATTCGGCTACGGCTATCATAGTCGCGGTTGTAGACCTCTGACCTTTCGTTTGCTTATGCTAGTTAGTTATATTAGTTAGTGGGTTATGATAGTTAGTTAGTTATATTACTTAGTGGGCTATGATAATTATTTAGTTATAATAATTAAAGGGTTATGTTAACTAATGGGTTATGTAGTTAGTTATGTTAGTTAGTGGGTTATTGTAATTAGTTAGCTGGTAGTTAGTTATGTTAGTTAGTGGGTTATTGTAATTAGTTAGCTATAATAATTAAAGTTAGTTAGTAATGTTAGTTAATGGGTTATATTAGTTAGTTCCATGAGAACTTGGTGTGGTCACCAAATACACTTTTTCAGGGAAACTAGCAAAGGACATAGAGGAGTTGAGTTTTGAAATTTCGAAGTGAGCTTTTGCAGCTTTTATTTGTAGCGAGTAAAGTTTGGTAATTAATACTTACAGATCTCTGACTTTCTGTTTCAAATGCTCATGGCTCCCTGAGAATTTTAGCGTGAACTACTTGAACATTTTCTAGGGAATCTCTGTTAGAAGTTGAGATTTGTGAAATAAGGTGTACATTCTTTTCGGTAGGGTGTTGTTCGTTTCAGAAGCGTTCGATTGTTTCGTGCAAGATGAGTAATTGATCTATTCGATCTCGCCAAAAATTTCTCAAAGCGGAAAATCGACATTTTATTACCATCAAATTAATGTTAGAATTAAAGTGACGTAATTCCAACTGGTTGAATATTATTTGCAGCGTGTATTTTACTGTGACTCACCATGATATGTAAAAATTTCTCGTTCGTTAGAGTGTTGCAACGAAAGGAGTCAACAGAAACAGCTCAGAATTCCGTAAAAAACTCGACTCACTGGATTTAGTCGGTGACCTCTGGTTACGAGAGTCCTTAAAAGGTTAAACGCAGCATCCATGGACTGATATCGGCTTGATTTCCGCGGAAAACATAATTACATCGGAACGGTAACTCTCGATGACATCTATTTCTAGTGTTAGGGTCGCCGATTATGCGCCGTTCATCGGCGTCGGTTATTAAGCGTCGTTGCGACGCGACGCTGCTTCAATTACGCAACCGGCGGTCACGCAAAGCGGACTCCGAAGGTCGTCGACAAACGACGATACGAAAGCTATTTTTATGTCTTTGAACAATGAATTTGTTTCTTTTACGCAGATACAACATGTTGAAAAAAAGGGTCTAAGACTTTAGAGAATTATACTAATTCACAAAAATTTCGAAGAATAAGTCAGTCTTTTTGAATAATTTTTATATAATGACAGCGTTTGAAATATTGAAGCTAATTCTTTTTATTAATGTTGCAAAAAATTAAGCTTTAACATTTTTAATTAACTTTGCTGTAATAACATAATTACAATTTTTTATTTTTTTTTTTTTATGTAACTATTTTTTTAGAAAAATATATGTGTACGGGATAAAATAGTTGCACTGTTAGGTTGTTCTGGGATAATGGCAGGATGTTGAGTTTTCAAAAAAATTCGGGTTATCCGACCTTGTTCGGGCTAGTGTGTCAAGGGCGACGTGCGCTCGGTCGTGACGTAAGTCCTGTGGAAATTACCTGTTGCAAGGTTGGCAAAAGTTGAAATTACGAGGAAAGACGAATTGAACTTCGAGGAAGCATCTGTAGAATCTGTTCTGCTTATGATACAAAGCACTGTTAATAAACTGAATAGTTACTTTAAAAAAAATCGCACATAATGTTAACTTAAAGCATAGATTTAAGATTGAAACAGAAATCAATGGTTGGGTAAATAAAAATCAAATATTTGGAGGGTAAATGAACGATCAACATTTTATAATACAGTATTCAACAAATCAACAATATTAACAACATTAACAATATTCTACGAATCCTTATACAGATATTTTTGTTTTTATATTAATTTTCTAATTAATACTATAACTACCAAAATCGGTCAAAACGACCAATTCGTAATTTTTCATGAAAATTTCGTAAATTTATTGTTTACCTACGCCTTTGGAAATTTACTATAATTTTTACTGTAATCATTACTGTTTGTTTCCCTTGTATTAGGAATGTATTAAATATAATTTTCAACTTGATTTCTTCATCACAAACAAGTATCTTTAACCCGTCGATTTGTTAAATGTGTAGTGTTAACGATGTCTGTATGATGAATTAATCATTTGAATTTCATTTCATCTGCATGAAAAAAAAATAACAAAACCATGAAAGATTTGAGATGTAAGGAACAAAGTAAAGGGGAAGAGTTGCGATGTCGAATCGACAATTATTGATACACTTAAGGGCATCCTTGGTGACTTGGGGAGCTCCCCATCTCTTCCTGTCTCTCCCTGGCTCTCCCTAGGTTTCCCCGGTTCTCCCTCGGTCGAAACACTTCCACTTACGTTTCCAGACTCTTCTTCGTCGTTTCGAACGATTACACCCCTCTCCCTATCGTTCGCTACCAATACAGGGAGACGGTTCCCAAGCAAACCCTATTAAAACGTCATTTATCTTCTGTTACGCTACGCACCACTGACGGAAAACCTGCTCTGCGTACGTCTGCGAGGGTCTGTTCGGCGGGTTCCATCGTTCGTTGGGAATCGAGCTGAAAATAGAGCATTGAAAAAAAGCACACGAACACAGGACAGAGCAGAGCACGATAATCGAGCGACGCGAATCACGAGGGCAACGCGGTGAAACGAGACTCGGCGCAATCGAGCAATTTGTACTGCGACTTGCTCGATGATTCTTCTTTTTCTTCTTCTTCTTTTTCTTCTTCCACAGAGCCATAAAGTTGCTCCGCGTTGTTTGCAATTGCAAGACGGGACACAACCATTTTCTCGCCTCGTTAGAGTCGTTACCTTTTTGAGCGAAGGACAGAACGGGGCTTCTGCGAAAATTTATGTGTCTACGTTTGCTTGTGCAGAAGAATGGAATGATTTCGTTTCAGCTTGTAGCTGTGAATCGGCAGCTAAGAACACCACGACAACAATTAACATTGGTCGCATCGTGGACGGGACGGGTCGTCCTCGATCAAGCCGACAAATGGAAATCTCGGTCGAGCGAGGTTGAAAGTAAAAGGACGTCGCGTCGTTAATATTAATGGGGGTAAAAGTGTAACTCCGTCGCGCGTTAGAAAGCAACATTATTTAGAACGATGTGCATTGTTTCGCTAGCCTTTTGTAAACTCAAAGATCTATTGTCAACTCGTTAAGGAAAAAGGAAAATTCTTATGATTTTGTATACGACAATTTATTTAAACATTCGAATGGAGTCTAACTAAAAATAATTCATCTTCTTAAATTTTTTAACTTTACTATAAACAATTCGTCGCCACGTCATCCATATTTGGGTGACGCTCTTTTTCTTAAAGTTAAATAGGATTTTAAATTGGAATTTTAAAAGAAATTCGATGGAATAAGCATTGCAGTATAATATATATATAAATATAAAATACATAAAACAAAAATAAAAAGTTACAATTTTTACTGTTTTTCTATTTTTTACCCCAATTTTCTATGCATTCGAATTTGGGCCCAGCGAGAAATTCAGTCAAATCACGCTGGGTCACGAACGTGTTAATGCAAGCATTAATTTTTTGCTAAGTTTTAAACAATTCTATGGAAACGTGAGTTTCGCAGAAAACAGTAGTATTTTTTTTCGTCTTTTTTCATGAACGCATCAACTTTTTGCTAAGGTTTAAGCAGTTTTATGGAATCGTAAGTTTCGCAGGAAGCAGCAGTATCTTTTTTTTATCTTTTTTCTTAAACAATGTACAATTTTCTGCTTCAGGGTTGAGTCTGGACAACAGCAATATGTCCATGTCCTCCGTGGGCCCGCAGAGTCCGCTGGACATGAAACCGGACACAGCGAGCCTCATCAGCCCAGGAAACTTCAGTCCTTCCGGTCCCAACAGTCCAGGGTAAGTTGTATTACCAGAAACTAAAGTAATTCTTAAGATTAAACAATTGTCAATGCATCGATGGAACGGAATGTGTGTGACACTGATTACGCTATTGAATCGATTCGGCAGATATCAAGAAAATAATGGTATTCTGGCGAAAAGCGTCCCATGTCGAGGGTATACTATGAGCTTAGCCAGGCCCTTGGTGAAATTGAGCAAAATACTTTTTCCGTTTTACAATTGTACGCCGTGCAACGCATGCAAACTCAGTTTTGTCGTTTAAAATTGGTTTACTTTTATTTATCGAAGTTGCGAAATAAAGTCTTCATTTCAAGATCTTCGTAGTCAACAATTTTTACATTTTACTAAGTTGGAATGCCAAATGCTATAAATTTAAATAAGTAGTCGTTATCGTACAGTTGTGAATTTTAAATGAAAATACTTGGTATCCGTTTTAATTGATTTTAATTAAAAGTATATCAGAAGACACCACTAGTATTACTTGGGCAACCCCAATCATCCCTTTCACAGTTTGATAAGTCAGAGATTCGGGCAAATCATCATCAGTAGCGTAAGTTTCGTGTCTTAAACACGTGTATCACAGTAATATAATTAACCCTTTGAGCGCTGAATACTCTTGGCCTAAGTGCTTTGAAAGGGCTTTCACTGGAAACGGAGTATTGTTACTCGTATATTGACAATCGCGTTGTGGTTAACGAAAGATAGACAAAAATTGGCAAACGCATATTTTCGTCTATGGTCCCTACGAGCAACTTTCGTTAGCACTAAAACGTTAACGCCGAAACATGTGGCCACGGAAAAAGTCATAAGGTGAAGAAAACAAAAATATACTCATCCCTAGCCCCTACAAGCAACTTCCGTTAGACGCATATATGCGTCCATAGCGCTCAAAAGGTTAATAAGACTTATCATAAAGAAACAATTGAAATTACGTGTGTATGTTCCTAATCTACTGCAAAAAAAATGCAAAGAGTTCTGATAAGAGAGTAATTACTTTTGAAACTGCTCTTTACGTATCGCTCGCCATTTTATCGCACTGTGAAAGGGTTACAGTACAGAAGGTGTACTCGTCACAACATTCGTGATTCAAAGGCAAACAAACAGTATTTTGCTCGAACCGGGGCAGTAGTTTCGTAGGTCGTGTTTTTGTTACTCTCTTCTTTGCATGTAAGCTCCTTCACCGCTGGTTGTCACAGCAACCTTCTGAGCACGTCGCCGAGTGGCCAGAACAAAGCTGTCGCCCCGTACCCGCCGAACCACCCCCTTTCCGGAAGCAAGCACCTCTGCTCGATCTGCGGTGACCGCGCCAGTGGCAAGCACTATGGCGTCTATAGGTGAGTCGAACATTTATCTACAAGTTCAAGAATACGGTTAATAAACTCGTGAAAAATGATCGTCGAGTACAGTCACGTTCATAAGTCGTTGGACAGTTGGAGATTTTGAACAAAATTATTGTTGTAGAAATTACACTATATATTGTTTTTTTCAGTGCTAGTTAATTAACACATTGCTATTGTATTATTATTATTATTATTATTATTATTATTATATTTATAATTGTTGTTCTTGTTATTATTATTATTGTTCTTGTTATTATTATTATTATTATTATTATATTTATGTTATTATTATTATTTTATAGTTTTACAAAATGCTTTGTTACTCTCTTTCCTTTTCAATAATCATGTGACTTGGTAAATAAGATTTAAAGAACTTAAAAATTATAAATGCTATTAATGGTAGATATTATTGAATTTCTTATGATTTATTTAAAAATCGAGAGTCGCATTAATAAAGAAAATATCGAGAATTACCAAAAAATTGATTAGGTTTTCAAATATCGTAAATTATAACGCTAGGGCAAGGTTCGAATTTCCTTGATTCACGAGATAAGTTCTTCAGGATACAACAGACATAAATACGAATCGGCTAGCATGCGACGAGCTGAGCGATTTTGCGTTTCGAACGGCCAGTTCAAGGTCGTCGGATCCGCTTGATAATCTTGACCTCTGAACAGCCTCCCGGGAGACTTTAGAACGTATTAATAAACGTCTATGTTTCACCTATAACGTGGCCGCCACGATAACGGCGTCTTGGGTGCAACGATAAACGCTTATTTTTTGTGTTATCGTTCACCTTCGACCTGCCGCTGCCTCCATTTCGTATCTCCGGTCGAATAAACCAGAAGGAGCGAGAGATTATTGCAATCTTGGGTCGAAGAAAATAGAATTTCGAAGAGAATCGCTTTAGAAGTGACCTTGATGAAAAAGCTTAATCTCTGATTAACTGTTGAAAAAGATCGTTTTTTTTTTCTTAGTTGGAAGATCTAAGTGTCTTTGATTATGGGAATTAAGAAAATTTTGATACTTAAAAGATTAGGCTCTTTGTGGATAATAGAGATATTTCTGGTGTCTAAGCTTTTGAGTAATGTAGACAGTTCTTTCCCTCGTTCCTTTCATTACTAAATATATTCTTTAAAGATATATTCTGTATAGTATAGTATATTCCATATTCCATATATTCTATATTTCTATAAGTACAGTATTCGTATGTTCCAAAAATATCTTTGATATCTTCATCCCTTAATATAGCATCCCCTGAATATTTCAACTCTTTGATGCACCATATTATTAATACTTCTGTTCTGTAATATTAAGTTTCTCAGCATAATATCTGGCCAGTATTTAAATCCTCTAATATTAGAACCTCCACCAAATCGTTAATGGTTCGACAAAAATTAAACTTTCGTAACTTTAAAATTGGAATCTTTCAATAGATCATCTCTTTAGCGTACTTCTCCTTTAACGTGTAATTTAGCTAACACATCAGAATCTTCAACTAAAAGTATCACTTAAAACTAGGTTTAGAGGACCCGTCAATTTGACGGGTTTCAGATTTCATGCAAAAACAATTACTATTATTCCTAACAATTTTTGGTTGACTTATCTATGGACTGATACGAATATAGCCTAATCTATTTCCCTCTCAACTCTGTAGTTTCAAATTCTGCATGATGTATACCTATTTCTTAGTACACGTATGTTAGAAACAATAAAAACCCGTAAATCTAATGTTAACCCTTTGCACTCGAATTTAATACGACCATGAATTACCGCCAACTCGGAATTTATTTTTTTATTCAATCAAAACAAAACTTTGCCAATACGTTATTAGCATACTTAGCTGTAACATTTCATGAGTATAATTAAAAAAAAAATGAAAATTCCACGGTAAAACTTGCGATGTCGCATACGCTGAGACATACGAGTGCAAAGGGTAAATACTTAGGCGGATTGAAGCAAAAAAAAAAAAGAAGCAAGAACGACACAACAAAGTCGCCCTCGCAGGCGACACTGCGATCGTTTCGTCACAGAAACCGTCTGAGGACTGCGCTCATAATTTTCCTCGTGAACTCTGTTGAACTCCCGAGTGAATCGGTACACAAACGTTGACTAACATCGGGTTTAGTCACGTGCAACACGAAAAGCGGGGAACGTGTTTGCATAATCGTCGGCGGCGGTGCGTCGAACAATAAAATCGTTGATGAACGCTAAGTGACGCGCGGCTGACACCCGGCGAACGTGTTCAAAGGAACAAGAAACTCTGTTTATAAATTGTGTCGCGACGTATTCCCTTTTGTCGTTCAACGTACAGCTGCGATCGTCTTCCTTTCGTTTATTCCGCGATGAAACATCGTTACGAGGAGAAAGTGTCGATACCGCAAGGTGTCGACCAGGTGTGCAAAATTGCGACATTTTTTGGAATATCCATCATCGAGAACGAATGAATTGAGCGGCTGGACAAGAGAGGGAAAACAGGGCTGAAGAATATTTTATTTTATTTTGGATTTAGTTTATACCAAAGTAAGCTGTGTACTCGGAGGAAGAAGGATATTTAGGATATTTGAAAATTCTTTTGGGTGGTTATCGATACTTGAAGCTTTTTACATAATATTTGAGTTACTTAGAGTACTTGGTTACTCTAAGATAATTAGGATATTTAATATGGAATATACAGACGTATCTGAACTAATAGGAAGACAAGAATTGCCAGATGATAGAATTTTTGGAGAATAGAACAAAAAATAGAAATTAACATTAAAACTACCAGGGCCGTCAAAATGACGGATTGATGATTATTTATAGCAACCTTATGAATTCACTTTACCAAGCTTCCAAAATTTACTATGATTTTCTGCAGAAGATATAAATAAAGATTTGTTTTCTGTGTATTCGATATTTTTTCATGTAATTTTCAATTTGATCTGTTCCATACAAATAAGTACACTGTAATCGTCGGTAGTTCTAGTGTTAAGAAAATTGATAATTCGTTTGAATATTCGAGGATCCCACAATTTTTGGCTACTGAGTCACGTAAGCTTTTCAATGTAAGGGGTTGCGTAGAAGGTTACTCGAATAATTCGGATAATGGGGTCGCGAATAGGGGAGTCCCTGTTCAGAATAAATACATGGGGTACTTGAGACCCTTAAAATGAGAGGGATGCTTGGGTTCTTTAAAGTCTTTGAAATGTTTATATCGCTCGAGGGTCTCGGAATTTCATTTATTATAAAACATGTAAATTTATCGTTTACACGGTTATGTAATTTCGAGGTAAAGAAATAACTGATAAACGATGACGCGATTTTTAGTCACCAAGTATATACAAAGTGACTCATTCGACACGGTAACTTTGTCGTTTGTGCGAGAAAAAAGAAACTTGTTCAAACAGAAAACGCACAGTATCGCGACGGGCAAATAATATTGCGTGAGTTCTTTTATCATATATCGAGTACCTATTTCCTTAGTGTTACAGCGAATAATGACACCGTTTCTCCTTTTATTTTTTCAACGTATTTTAAATGCAGTAGCAAAAGGTGAAAACGAAACTTCAAATAATTTAACAAAAAAATGTCCATGACTTTTCTTCATAAACGTATAAAAAGCTGAGAAAGTTAAAAAATTTTGATAAACGATTTACAGTATTACAAACCATAAAGGTTTGCGAATTTAGATAATTTATATCGTTATTATATAATTAAACTAGCTATTGCCTGCGTTTTTTTTATAGTGCTTGCTTCAAAATTGGCGGATTTTCAAACAAACTTTCCCTTAAAAAACGGGAGACCTTCCCGTTCGCTTGGTTAAGTGTTAAAAAGAAAAAAAAGAAATACAGAAGAGGTTAAAGGATTAACCCTTTGCGCTCGAAAGATGACTTTTAGTCACCAAATGATAGTCTCAAATTTTCAGACTTTAGTTAGTTTGTTTATTAGTTAGACTCAAAGGGTAAATAATGATACATGTAAATTTTAGTATACCATTTAACTGAACTAAGTGAGGTTTGATATAGACGAATGTTAGTAAATATTCTGAATTTTTTTATTTTTGAAGTTAGTATCATTAGACGACCAACAATGACCTCTCGAGTGCAAAGGGTTAAGATATGAAGAAGAATTGAAATTAAATTAAATTCTCGTGGCGCAGAAAAATTTCCATATTAATGCATCTCTGATAAATAAGTCCCTGGATAAGCAGAATAGCGATCAGATGGAAAAGCTAATGACCACGTTCTGCAAGACGGCAAAAAGTCGAGCGTCAACGTTGAAAAATGTCCAACAAAGTATCATTTACGGTTTCTTCTTCGACGTTCGCGGCGAAGCAAAAAAGGGAAACGTGAAACAAGGAAATTAATATAGAGAACGTTCATGGATTTCTGTATGACGAGAACCTTGTTGGCACATGACAGAGGCTTCGATCAACGTTTCTTTTTCTTCTCTTCCTTCCCTTTCCCTGGTTGCGATTAATTGGTTGCGACGTGTCGGCGCGTAGAAACTTTGTACGGCGTCGGTTTATCGAGTTCATCAATCATTTCAGCAAGACTTTGCCCGCATACCCGTTGCTATCTTAGCCTTAATCGATTAAGAACCAACCCATGTTTCCACGTAACGGACGTCATCGACCGATTAAGTGTCGCGCGTTGCACGTGAGCGGCTCGAAAAACTTGAGATCATCGCTTACTTGCTTGCTTGCTTACTTACTTTGTGCCGTACACACGCGCGACGAAACGATCGCGAAAGTTGAAATCTTTCGCAAGCTGCCCGTCTTTTGCTTTCGATGGCTTCCTTCTCTCACTTTTGTCGATAACTTTCCCTGCGAAACTTCTGCGTCCGGGCAGCAACAATTTTTCAAATGCATCACTGAATTCGTTAAAGTCTGAAGACTGACTGAAGAAAGATTGAAGCACCAATAAATTCGTCAAACTCCCAAAACAAAGCTGTCATCTCCGACAAAACTTACGCAAAAATTTTAAAAATGCATCACTAAACGCGATGAACCCTCAAAAACTGATTGAAACAAGATTGAAGCGCCAATAAATTCGTCAAGCTCCCAAAACAAACCTGTCATCTCCGACAAAATTTACGTGACAATTTTTCAAATGCATCACTAACTTGGTTAAGCCCTCAAAACTGACTGAAAAGATATTAAAGCGCCAATAAATTCATTAATCTTTCAAAATAAAGCTGTCATCTCGGACAAAATCTACTCGACAATTTTTCAAATGCATCACTAAACGCGTTGAACCCTCCAAACTAACTGAAACAAGATTGAAACGCCAATAAATTCATCAAACTTCTAAAACAAAGCTGTCATCTCGGACAAAACCTACTCGACAATTTTTCAAATGCATCACTAAACGCGTTGAACCCTCGAAATCCTTGAAAAACGATCAAAGCATCTGTAATTCATCGAACTTCCTAGTTCCTCTACTTCAGTCCTAAAATCGCGATTCTTAAATTTCCCAGAACCCTTCCTGCAGCAATTCCGATTTCGTCGAAATCTAATTTCGGCGTGCACAAAGCGTTTTCACTGTCGCCCCGAATAAAACCTCTTTGACAATTTTTCGAATGTATCACTAAACTCGTTGAACTCTCCAAACCCTTGAAAAACGATTAAAGCACCTGTAATTCATCGAACTTCCTAGTTCCTCCACTTCAGTCCTAAAATCGCGATTCTCAAATTTCCCAGGACCCTTCCTGCAGAAATTCCGATTTCGTTGCAATCTAATTTCGGCGTGCACAAAGCGTTTCGCTGTCGTCCCGAATAAAACCTACTCGACAATTTTTCGAATGCATTACTAAACTCGTTGAACCCTCCAAACCCTTGAAAAACGATTAAAGCATCTGTAATTCATCGAACTTCCTAGTTCCTCCACTTCAGTCCTAAAATCGCGATTCTCAAATTTCCCAGAACCCTTCCTGCAGAAATTCCGATTTCGTTGTGCACAAAGTGTTTCGCTGTCGCCCCGAATAAAACCTACTCGACAATTTTTCGAATGCATTACTAAACTCGTTGAACCCTCCAAACCCTTGAAAAACGATCAAAGCACCTGTAATTCATCGAACTTCCTAGTTCCTCCACTTCAGTCCTAAAATCGCGATTCTCAAATTTCCCAGGACCCTTCCTGCAGAAATTCCGATTTCGTTGCAATCTAATTTCGACGTGCACAAAGCGTTTTGCCTTCCACGTTTCGGTCATCGCGCGCGTGCAACCAGGGCCGACGACGATGGCTCGAGCGCGTTGCATCAGAGGCTTCGGCAACCTTGGACTTGCTCGCGAGGTTAGGACGACTAGCCAGCCGTAGTTCCTCGCTAGGCGAGGGGCTGAGAGGAGAAGGGGCACTGAGGCCCGTCTTCTGTGCAGCCACTTTGCTCCAGTGGCAGCTAATTAAGCAATCACGGCCATTATCAGGACCCGTGTCAGATGCATCGCGAGCTCTGCAAGAAGCGGCCGCCTCTTCTGCTCCCGTTTCATCGTTTCGTCTCGGTTCAGCCGGATTAACACGGTGAATATCACGGGGGTGATCGGTGATCGGCAGTCAACTTGGCGGTGGTGTCATGGGGGTCATTAGATAACACTAGATTTAGGGACATTTCTTGTATATCTATTTCCAATATACATATACTAAGGAATAAAGTATACATCGAACAGAATTTGAAATTGCAGAACTGAGAGGGAAATTGATTTAGTTATATTTGTATCGCTCTATTAACACTTTAACCCATTAAATATCAATGTGTTTAGTACATTAGATTTTTACGTTGTAAGTCCCAATGTTCCCATTTGAAAACAAATATAAAAGCGAATTATTTGCAATTTCATTTGGTTAAATATTTTTTAAATTATTTTTTATGTGTTTCTTATTGTGTATATTCTGTGAAAAGTCCGTCTAACAATATAGAAAAAAATTGGTACTTAATGGGTTAATGGCCGCTTACACACGTGTGTGATAGTCGAAACAACTGTTAGTGGTCTTTTATATTTTTTTATCACTTTACTCTTATTATTATTAATAATAAAATTTTTTTTATTAATAATGTATATGTTCACGCATGTTGAATTATTTCGTGAATTTATATAAAGCTTTTTTAATTAATTCCTCAACAATATTTTGCCGCCCCCTGGCGAAGTTTAATCGCGTAGACGTGCGTCCATTAAAGTGTAAATAAAAGTTAGCAAAAATTGCTAGGAATAATAGTGATCATTTTTGCAAATTTCGCTCACGAAGTCCAAAACCCATCAAATTGGCGGACACCGTAAACCTAGTGTTAAGTCGAGGTGCAACAAGATTACGCGAGATTACAAATCGTTCTACAAAATAGCGTTGATTTAGAGAAACGTTGAACCAACCGGTAGATGAAAGGCAGAGAGTCGCCTGGCGCGATTCATTATCGATGTTATTCCGTAGGCGGATACCCGGGGGCCTTTGCGCGTTTCCGATAGCGGAACTTTGGCCCGTGGAAACGGGTTTCGCCACGCGTGTCCCGCGTCAGACTTATTTGTCTTTCGTGTAAACTCGAACGAGATCAAACGGCTTCCACGGTGGTCCGGAGGCCTCCGTCACGTGTTCCTCACGCTTCTTGCGCCTCGTTTTATGGACAATTTCATTTCAGCTCGCGTCACAATGAACTTAACGAAAGCAAATCGGTGGTACGCAGTTGTTCAAGAACGAAAATTAACCCTTTGCACTCGAGGGGTTACTGTTAGCCGTCTAAAAATATTAACTTCAAGGATTTTCGAGTACAAAATATTTACTAAGATTCCTTATATTATTATATTAAACTTCGTTTAGTTTAGTTAAGTCGTATACTAAAATTTACATATATGACTACTTAACATCCGACTAATAAACAAACTAATTAAAATTTGAAAATTTTTTAAACTATCATTCGGCGACTAACAGTCGCCTTTCGAGTTCAAAGGGTTAATACAAGAGTATAGAAAGGTTAAACGTTGAAATAACTAGAACTATGACATAAAGATGTTTACGAACTTTGAATACGAGATTTTCAACGTCTTGTATATTTATTAAAAATCTTAATACTTAATGTATAAAATGTAGACTAATCGTACATAAATTCTACACCTAACATTATCATCATCGTCGTCGTTTGCCAATAAAAATCGGAGTGCCGTAAAAGAAAGAATAATATCTCAAAGGAATAAGAATAGTGTATAAAAGAAACTTTCATAAATCAAGTTGGTCGTTGTTTCTTTTGTCGAACAATTCCACTTTGTTTAGTCCCGTAAATTCGACCGACGCAGAAGAGGAACGATACTGCACGGCAATTCCATGGATCTTCGACGGAACGTTTTAAACACCAGGCGGGCACTATGAAAATAAGAAACGCGGGCAACAGTTAGTAGATCGATAAAAGAAAGGCTCGACCGAATACGAAAAAAACGGTATTATTGTAGAATGAATGCGATCATATGGACGCGAGTTTGGGAGAGTCTGAAGAGTACTTGAGTTGGGCGATTGTCGTGCGAACGCAGAATGTTTGGACTCGAATGTTTCTAAGGCGTGAAAGATGAGCACTTGAGAAGTTCTGGTGGTCGTGCATCGATTGAATGCATCGAGTGAAGAAAGGTTGACAATTAGAACGAAAGGAAACGAGTGTTTGGAAGAATATATGACGGGGAAAATGCGAGCGCAGAGCAGAAAGTGTTTGACTAACGTGGAAGAAAAGTTTTGACTGTGAACGTAGAAAGAATGTGATTCTGAACGTTGAAGTTGCTAAGTTGCAAAGTCGTTTAAGTTGTTATTGTTAAATTGTTTTAAACATACATTTATTAATATTCAAATCACTTCACTTTTATTTATTCACACCTGAGTCTTTCGCTCTATTAAAGTCATTAAAGTAGAATTTTCCTATATACATATTTGGAAACTCACAGAGAGCAGACCTCGAGTTGTTTTATTTAATCCAAGTACCCTTGCTGCCCATTCATAACACTCGTACCGTTTAGAGTATTTCCGCGATTTTGTTATTTCAATTTAACAAATATTCTGTTGGATACCCAACTTATTCATCCCCGTATCACAGACAAACTCCTATTCCTTACTCATCCTTTTGCTCATCATCCACATCCCCACTCCACTATCCCTGTCATTTTCGTTATTGGTCACCTTTTCCCTTAAAAGAGCCTGTTGGAAATTGAATACAGAAATACTACGAAGCAAAAATTAACGATAAACCAGCTTTCTCTTAACGTACTTTCTCAAGGGCTTCTTCCAAGAAGCTAAGCCACATCTGGCATTTTAGAAAGTTCGAAAACATCGAGAAACAGAACAATGGGGCTGAAGGACCCGGACAGGGTTGTAAGAATTTCGACCACTGCGTTCTGCTAGTCTTGTGACAAAACTCGCTAGGTGCGGTCAAAATTGCCCTTCCTCGTGCTACATAAAAGTATCAATAAATATCTAAGTATTATTTCACAAATAAGAGTTCATTTCATTTAGCAATATTAAACCCCATTCCCAATAGAGCCATCCCAAAGAATATTGTCAGAATCTCTGTGAATAGTCAGTCCAGTACGTACGTAAAGATTTGTTCGGAATCCAACAATTCTAATCCCTTCACTTTTATTTATTCACACCTGAGTTCCATCTTTCGCTCTACTAAAATCATTATACGTAATTTTCTTGTATTATTTTTCCCCAAAAAAAATGAACCGTGAGAACACGAGAAAACGAGAGATGATCATCGAAAGATTCGAAGAAGAGATGATCGTCCGCAAAGAAATTTCTCGTAACAAATTGAACGTAAAGTAAACTGTGAAACGTTGCTGCACGTACCAGAGAGAAACACTCGGTCTCGTATCCTTACGAAATCGTCCTGCGCAACGCTTCACGTTGATCGCCCGCGAGATTTCCGGGAAATTAACGATCCGACGAGGTGAGGACAAGAAGAAGGAAAGGGGACAGCAGCGCGCGTATGTTGTCGCTGTTAAAAGTGAAAACGGGAGAAAGGTACGCGCGCCTCGGGCTGCACCTCGGAAATACATCACGGGCCTGTTGTCGGTGTGCGTGGCCTGCAACGAAAATAAATTTCTGCTCGCGGAATGTCGCCGTCGTTTCTGGAGCGGTTCCAATTTTAAAAACGAGCCTCCAAAACGGCGCGAGCCATCATCGGGGAGTTTGAACGCTGGCGACTGAAAGTTGGAAAGGTTGTTTGCGACGCTGGAAATTTAGATGGTCCGTCTCTCCCCCTCGCCCGTTCTTTGAAAAAAAAAAAGTGTTCACCGATCTTTTTATTCGATATTTATCGCCCTCGTTAGCCTGGCTGAAGAGAGACACGCTTGATCCCGGTGACAAACTGGAGGAGCGGATTAAAGCCAGTGGATCGATTAGCTTAACCCCTTGACATACAAATAAAACGGAATTCGATGCGTTTGGAAAATACTATTTTTTATTTGGCTCAATTGAACGCAGTTTAAAAGACAAGTTTAAAAATGGAATATTTTATTTTTGAAATTTGCATCGCTATATAATATTTAATCAAATTGATATGTAATGTTAATGGGCAGTGATTAAGTAACATTATAAAATAATAAATTAGTAGTTCTGTAAAGCATGAAACATTGTCAAAACATTTTGACGTGTCTCAGGCGTCATTGTATGTCAAGGGGTTAACCTGTCCAGTGGCAGACAGATATTTGTTTGTGAAATTGTTTGGAGATCGTTGGACAGAGCTCTTTCATCTAAATCTAATTTAGCCAGCCAATATTTTTAGGTCTACTGTTTTATCGATCAAAATAGGATTTGGAAAGATGGAGCTGATTCCGTCTTCCGTTGATTGATTTCAAATTTGTAAATCGAAGTGGGAAGAGTTAATTTTGTCCAGATAAATTAGAAAATGTAGTTTTCCATACAACACCGTGTTCTTTATGAATTTTTCCCTTATGAACACTTCCTATAAAAATAATACAAGATACTTATTTTCGATCGCCATTAGGATCATACCTGAAAAAGAGCACGAAATCCAATATGTACTACTAACCATCTCTTTATAGTTACAAATATATTATAAATCATATATGATATTTTGTATTACGTATTATAAAATATAGTGTATTATGTTGCAGTTTTTGATATTAAATAATTTTATTTATTACATCACACTTGTCCGCTCGTAACGCCTTCGTTCTTCATTCGCGTCTTTTACTCTACTGACTCATACCTCGCCTTTTGTTACACTGGTTCACGCGCTCTCTCTCGCTCTCTCACTCATTCCCTCTCATTCTTTCCTCACTCAGCCTATCATTCGCTCCATTACAAACAATCTAATTACCCATTCATCCTTTTGAAATTTCTCTCTCTCTCTCTCTCTCTCTCTCTCTCTCTCTCTCTCTCTCAATCACTACAATTATATTTTAAAAATTTCACCCCTCACTTAATTGAATTAAATGAGTCTCAGCATAAGCAACCTCTGGTCCTGTGTCGTTTCAATGCTTTGCAGTTGGAAATTGTTGGAATCTGAATGTTCAAATTACGCATTCCAGAATATTCGTGGTTCTCTTTTTCTTGTTCTAACGTCATTTATATTTAATTATTTGCTATGTTCACGTAAAGACGCTATTCCTGTGTTTTTTACGATAGTTTGTTGGTTTTTGCTGTCACTTTCCCGGTGTGCATGTTTTGTGTGGTTTTTCATATGTATAATTCTTCCGTATTTTGTAAATAAAACCATCAGAAATGTTTGAAAATTCAAGAACATCGCCTTCTCCGTACAAAGGGGTTGAATCACAATCGTCCATCAGTCCATTAAAACGCCGGCCAAAATTATTGGCCTAATAATGATCAGGTTGCATGTGCCCGAAGTCCAAACAACTCGGCTCTCCATTACTTTCGCCTGGCTGAGTTATTTCGCCGCGTTTCGATTGTCTCTCCGCGAGGCGACAGTGTCCCGCGTGGACAGCGGATTACGCGAGAGAAATCGTAAACCCGGGACACTTTATTCGAGGAATCCTTGGATTAGTCGAGGTTTCTCGGGGCCAAGCGAAAGAGGCGGACGAAACGAGTGCCAACGAGCAACGAGCTGCACTCCTCCTTCGCGAAATACGAGTCGGAGTCGTCTGGGCCTCTCGGGTGATTCATTGTTCCCGCGTTCAAACGGAGTGGATGCCTCTTGATCGTGTTGAAAATTCATTGGATGGCATGCGTCCCGCGGCCACGCACTTCTGTGGATACGTCGGGGGTAGTAGACGTAGCTTTCTGCACGGTTTTCTCTTCGTTAACACGTTGAATGCCACGCCGATTTTACAGGGTTTGCCCGTGGCGCCACGATGAATTTTCTAGTATTCGTTACATATACTGTTGAAATATTACCTACAATAAATAAGTGTAACTATTTTTAGATATTTTTTAGTGTATTAATTTCTTCACACCGTTGCATTAACGATGGTAATAATGAAAAATTGATAGGTATTGACATTTTTCTAAATTATGTATTTCTATCAATTTGAACGCGCCGGTCACCGGTGACCCTCGTGTTAATTTTCCTTTTCGCGACATGTACGAGATTCGAATTTCGCGTCGAGGGAATTTCAATTCATCGTAAAAGGTAAAGGGGGTGCTGTTGATCGTGTTGAAATTTCATTCGATGGCATGCGTCCCGCAGCCACGCATTTCTATGGATACGTTGGGGGTAGTAGACGTCGCTTTCTGCGTGGTCTCTTTGTTAACCCTTAGCGATCCGTTGGCTCCGCTGCGGAGACATTCTGTGTTTGATACGATTACATTCCAGATGCTTTGCCATTAGTTATTTTTCGACCTATTTTTTTTTGTTAAGGGCATGAAAGAATGTTACAGTTAAGAATGTTACAGTTAATTCTCCTCGTCGTGACGTGTACCAGACTCGAATTTCACATCGAGGTAATTTATTTATTTATTTAAATAATTTACCGGTGAGACCCATTAGTGTACATACGTAGAGTATACTAGTTCAAAACGGAGGACATTAGATATAATATAATTTCAATTCGTCGTAGGGGGTAAAGGGGGTTTTTAAGAAGACTCTTAGGAGGTTCGTCTGGAATAAATTTCTGAATGCGAATAAAGAATGTTGGGATAAGGAAAAGTGGTTTTAAAGTGGAGAAATTGGTGGTGAACAAACTAACTAAAGTCTGAAAATTTGCAAAACTGTTATTTGGTGGCTAACAGTCACCTCTCGAGCGCAAAGGGTTAATTTAGAAAAAAATCGCGTGTTCATTTTTGCACCTCACTGAGCTTTTTATACTGTCTACGAACGTGTTAATAGGTATTAACCGATGCGATAATGAATTACTCGATCAACGGTAGCCTAAGGGTAATGTTTCTGTTTCCAGCTGCGAGGGTTGCAAAGGCTTCTTCAAGAGGACCGTACGTAAGGACCTGTCGTACGCGTGTCGCGAGGAGAAGTCCTGCATCATCGACAAACGGCAGAGAAATCGATGTCAGTATTGCAGATACCAGAAATGCCTGGCGATGGGCATGAAGAGAGAGGCGGTCCAGGAGGAGCGTCAGCGCACCAAGGAAAGGGATCAGAGCGAGGTGGAGAGCACCAGCAGTCTGCACTCGGACATGCCGATCGAGCGTATCTTGGAGGCCGAGAAACGGGTCGAGTGCAAGATGGAGCAGCAGGGAAACTACGAGGTAAATAATTAATAAAACGAAGAGGGAAGGGACGGGAATGGTACGATTGGAACGGCTCACGGCGTCGATTGTTCACCATAAAAGCAGTGTAGGTTCCATTTTGAACACTGTATACACGACTCGTTCCATTTTATATTTCTCTAATCAACAATCTGGTCGATCGAAAAATTTTCAACGCAGTGTCATCAACCCTTCGTACTGGAATGGCAACTTTCAATGGTCAAGTAAAACAGAACTTAAGAATTGAATAGGAACTCGATTAAATGGTACCAGAATTTATCTACATTAAAGTTTATTTTATTTTATCTTATTTTATTTATAAACGGACTGAAGCTCTTTATACAATATGTTTAAATAGAAAAAGAAAAGAAAAAAGAAAAAAAGATTAAAGGACATAATTACATAATTAAACTTAGCGTAAAAAAGAAGTGACGTTTACAATAACTTATTCTAAATTGTTAAATTAGCTAATTGCTAACTAATTTACTTAATTCAGATGAATGATATTGCAATTCATAAATATAACTGTTCATAGCTATTTGCATTAAAAGGCATTTATGAAATTGATATTGTTTAAGCAACCAGCAAAGGATTAAGTTTCGCGTTAAATGGTAAGGGTCTGTTTTATTTATTATTGGTTTGTTGCAAGCGGATGCTTGAGAACTTTAGACAATGGTACAGGCTGTGTTGTCCCGGGGCAAAATCAATTTATTCGTCATTGGACCCGGACGGGTGATTCAATTAAACTCGCTCGAGGTGTCCTTTAGCGGTTATCTGATATGATCGTTTTGTCGCGTGATGCGAATTAAAAAGCTGCTCGAGTCGTGTATGCATCGGTGGGCACGCTGCTCAAAATAATGAAGAACGTCTATGCAGAATCGCTCTTCCTACTGTGAAACAGAAAAAAGCAGTTCTTGAATCTCTTAAGAATACCTGGGTAACCGTTTGTGTCGTAATTCGAAGCACAGTGCTCAATTCTACCTTTTCGAGCAATTCGTCTTAAAATATTCTTGTTGGAAAATATTCACTGCTATATTCTCCAATTTCATACAAATTTCCAAAATCTTAAAATGTAAATACCAATTAAAATATTGTATCGTTCGATGGTAGGTTGTTCTATGAATCTAGTTATAATAACATACATATGTTTATTATGCACCAATATAAGCCGGTGATTGTAAAAGTGACATAAGTAACAAATTCTTGCAAAAATTTACACATTCATTTTTTTATGATTCAGCTTATCTTCTGACGATTCATAAATGATGGTAAAATAACTTTTTTATTTTTATCATAATTTTTATTTAATTTATTTAATATATATAATGATATATATTCATAATATTCATTTTAATTCATAATTATATATATTCATATATCAGTTAATATATATAATTTTTATTATTATTCATTTTTATTTAATCGCCAGCACAATATACACTCGCAATTCGGGAACGGTCCCATTTTTCTTTTCTTTCTTCACGTTGGGTGAACAAAAACGGCACCCTGATCTGATTTTCGTGGAATGGCGCGTCGTGGCCGTTCCACGAAACGCTCCTCCGATTAATTCGGCATCTCTTGCAATTGCACAGAATGCAGTGTCGCACATTTGCAACGCCACGAACAAACAGCTGTTCCAGCTGGTAGCATGGGCGAAACACATCCCGCATTTTACATCGTTGCCACTGGAGGATCAGGTACTTCTGCTCAGGGCCGGCTGGAACGAGTTGCTGATAGCTTCCTTTTCCCACCGTTCCATCGACGTGAAGGACGGTATCGTGCTGGCGACCGGGATCACCGTGCATCGAAACTCAGCGCAGCAGGCTGGCGTGGGTACGATATTCGACCGAGTGCTTTCCGAGCTTGTGTCGAAAATGCGCGAGATGAAGATGGACAGGACCGAGCTTGGTTGTCTAAGGTGAGGAATGGTCGCTCTTTGGCTCTATTTATCCTCTGAAATCCTTTGCCTCAAAGAGTTAACCCTTTCGCTACGGCAGCGCGGTCCGTCCGAGTGACTCCGCTGTACGGAGCACTGCGCCGAAAAGTGTACACGTTGCGCTTCGGTAAACTGATGTTCGGACTTACATCTTTCGGTGCAGCCTTGTCATTCTCCGGATCGTCTTTTTCAATAAGTATTACACAACGACATTTTTAGATGACCAGTAGTAACATATTTGGAGATTTTGCAATTATTATAAATAAATATATAATTTAGGGTAATTGATGTGTCAAATTAAAATTCTAAATTTTGCTATTATTATAAATAAAAATACAATTTTGGATAGTTAGACATCGAATTATAATTCATAGTAATTTAATTCAGAATGGTAAATTCTAAAAGTCGGCACTTGAACACACAGGTCGTCGTGTGGCTGTCGCCTATAGGCGACGCTCGTAGCGAAAGGGTTAAAAGCATTCATAATTGTTTGATGTGTAGTATAGAAATAGTCTTGGGTGAAACTAAGACTTTGAACGTTAATTAAAAAAATTATTCCTTGCTTGGCATTCAATTTATCATTATTCACCGTGTTATTAATTGCGAACAGATCTATAATACTCTTCAATCCTGAAATTCGAGGGCTGAAATCCATCCAGGAAGTAACGTTGCTTCGCGAGAAGATCTACGCGGCCTTGGAAGGTTATTGTCGCGTGGCATGGCCCGACGACCCGGGAAGATTTGCAAAATTGCTGTTACGCCTACCGGCCATCCGGTCAATCGGATTAAAGTGCCTGGAGTACCTGTTCTTCTTCAAAATGATCGGCGACGTGCCGATCGACGATTTCCTCGTGGAGATGCTGGAGTCACGATCGGACCCTTAGGAGCAGAAGGTGTGCCGCGTTCTGGGGCACACCGATCTATGAGAAAGAACAACAAAATACACATATACATACACACACACACATATATATATGTACACATGGAACGAGAGAGAGAGAGAGAGAGAGAGTGAGAAAGAGAAAGTGAGCAAGAGAGAGATAATATATCAAACAGTAAGGAACAGCATTAAAAAATGTATATGCGTAAGAAAAGAAATTCCCAGTCGATAACTCTTCAATAATGCCTCTCACGGTAATAAAAAAAGAGGAAAAAGAAAAATGGTATACTCACGTATCGAGCGAAGAGTGGAATTTACTACTTACGTTTCTCTTCTTCACCGTTTTATTTATATCTGTTCATTAACGCATTGTTTCCGACGCTAGACGGTCCTTTTCTTCGATTCGTGTCGAGAGCATGTCGGATGTCGAGCAACGATGCACAACACAGCGGAGTACAAAATGAATTGTCGCCACCAACGACTTCCGCAAATCGGCTCGATGCAATTCGAAATTTGTGGGAGTCGCTGTCGCGCCTGAAAACGATCTTTCCGCGTGTTTTCTTAGTCTGTGACCACGTGTTGTATATATGTCATGTCATTGCTGCAACGTGCAAACGAAGCTCTCACGTGTGACGATAATTTCCTATGGGGGATAATTGTTGACCCTCGATTTCGCATGGGCCCCCGTCTCGATTGCAACCTCCCCATCCTCGAACCGTGTTTATCCATCGCAACCACGTGGAAGTTCCTAAGACACGCTGTTTTCTCATGTTTTTTGTTGCCTTTTGCATCTCGTGTACATCTCCCTTTGCCCGTCGACGAGTCAAGTTTCTCTGTTTTCACGAGTCTTTCAAAATGTACAGTTGTGTACAGACACACGATTCTTTGACGATCTATCCATCCTCCATTTCCCTTTTTCGTGGATCACGGTTCTCGTTGGTGGGTTGCAATCTATAAGCATAATAAGTTGTCGGGTATTTTTACATTCCAACGCTGCCTCGATTCGGATCGTCACTTGGAAGAGCCACGATCGCATCTAGATATTATGTATTATTATACATACTTGCATAAAACGAAAGCGTTTCACATGCGTGTGCACTATACGATAATTTATTGTTTTGTATTTTTAGAGTATAGAAGAAAAGAGATAAAAACTTACTAATTCATTAATTAAATATATTATAATAGTTCTTTTTTTTATATATATATATATATTATATATATGCAGTTTATGTCTGTAACGAAAAGAAAAAAAAATACTGAAACAACTGTAACAAACACACGCTGCTAGAGAACAGAAAATAGATGGGAAAAAACAGATATTTTCACTCGAGGTATCAAGAGCGTTTGATACGTGCATTGTTAAGAAGATGAACTAGCATACAAAGGAAAACTTTTCTTATTGAGAGCGGTTTCTACTTTTAACAGTGTTCGATTGTAATTCCCCGCTATTTGTAATATCGAGAAGCATGTGTAAATTCGATAGTATCCTGATAGTTTCAGCGTAAAAATTTTTATTTTCTTTTATTATTTTTTTTCTGAACTCAATGCGTTACGAGATGCGAAAGCTCCTTTTAAAGGCGTTTTCAAGAACGATGCGATGCATGCAATGTTAGGTTTATCATTTGAACCTAGAAGCGTAAGAACTAACTGATCGAGAACAGGACTAAGATAGGAACTTTACCGTCGTTGTTGGCAATTTACAAAACTCTTTTTATGATTTTAGCTGAAGGATACGAGAAAATAATAGAGTTTTAAGCAAAGAGTGTTTCTATTCTACATTCTACATTTTAGACTTTGAGAAGACTATTGGCTATCTGTTTTTAGATGAATAGAAAGAAATTTGAATTGTGATTATTGTATTTTTAATGAAACCAATCGATTGATCTGAGCTTGTGGCAATAAAAATTCCAAATTTTTATATATTTTAACCTTTGCGCTTTATCGATAAGTTAAAAAGAAAAATTAGTAAAATATACATATATATTTTATGATCTGTTGAAGTAATTTTGGTACATTACTCCAAAAATTTATGAAAGAAAAATTTATTTATATTTATATTTTGTAAGATACTTCGGAAGATTTGTTATCTTTAGATCTTAGCTCGAGTGTAAGTTTTAGGAAAAGGGGAAAAATGTATCTTTTTAGCGTCCTTCAGTTTTAGTCATCTGCATAAATTACTATAGTACCCTAGAAGTCGTAAGGAAATGATCATACTTACTTCGATGATATAAATTATAATAATATTAAAATATTATTAAACATATTTCTATTTTTGCGTGAATGCTTACGATTGTTAGTTGTTGGTTATTGTTATCTATTTGATGAGAGTTTTTAATGTTATGCATACCATGAGAAAAAAGAAACACATTATTAAATTCCCGATTTTTTTGTAACATTACTGGAGTTGCTATTCATTTCAAATGCCTGGTATATTTTATCGTTTTTATAGTTTTAATCGAGCTACAACACTGAAATGCAGGATGTACTTTTTATGATTATCCGATTCAATTTCGGGTATTTTCAATGATTTTCTGAAAAAAAATTCAAGCCAAATAATGTAACGATACTATGTTTCGTGTAGATTAATAGGAAAATTGTGTTACAATTTTTGTGATGTTCACGTTCTTGGTGTTTTCTTTGGGATGATGTTGTCTTTCTTTACATTCACACTAAAAATATACATCTCGACCAAAATTACCTCTGAATGAAACGCATTTTGCGATCACCTCATCTAATTCCTCAATATGTGTAATAATAGTAATAATAATAATAATAAAAATAATAATAATAATAAATAATAATAATAATAATTAAAGGAAATAAACAGTGAAAGACCATTAGGATCGGTGGGCGTGAATGAAGCTACCTGTGAATGAAGTTTCATATAAATATATAAATGTTAAAATGATGATATCTATACATACATATAATAATATATGGATATATAAACAGAACTTTCACAAATAATAATTGAGAACCTCAGTAGCGGTCAGTAGAGAGTAACAAAGATAATGGCAGAATTTTTAATGTCTTACAATCTGACATATTTAAGGTAAGAGATTCAAGGGAATAAATTCTGAAACGTGTGGTAGAAAAAAGTTGATCGAATAACGATGTGCTTCTGTAATGAAGCGATATATACGAACGACGAATTGTGTACACGATTGTAATTAATATAAACTTAATGCTTTTGCCATATTTCTTTGAACTATCATAGAAATGGTATGATGCTCAAATTGTATGTAGTGATGTTTTACTTAGTAACAATGTCCTAGAACGAAAGAATGCGGTGCGTTGTAAACTTTCTGTACAATCAGTTTATGAACATGAAAAAAAGTTTATTATATTATAACGAGTACATTTTTCAGTCTGGTACTTAGAAAGTTGTCTGCTTATTAAAGTATGCGATCATATTGTATTTTTACATTTTCCTTATATTGAAACAACAAGGGATGTTATTATCAAATTAAGATTTTATGTTGATCGTTATCGTTCCACGATAGTATTAGAAAGGTTCCATGCACCCATTCTGCATAGATCAGTACAAATAAGTTTAACATTAATAGTTAATAATGGATAAAATAATTGTTTAACCTTGCTAAAATGTAAGGTATATCCCACTTAAACAGTAGCAGGTGTCCTACTAAATACTGTACCTTTGATAAATTAAACTAAAAAAGCCAGAGTACTAAAAAAAATCCTTCTGTGTGTATAAATGTCAAACTTTTATGTATCAATGAATGCTATATATTAGTAACAAATTAACTTATGCGACTGCCATTACGATTAACTATTTTTTGGAATATTAGCATGGCCTAATATTCCATACTTCATCTTTCTTCCTTCAACTTGAAGTAAAAAGAAAAAAAAAATTCTCACAAAATTGTTGTACCATTTTATTGAGTAGATTTTTATAATTTTATTATAAATCAATGAATCGTGCGCAAGACTTGTAATTTTAAGACCATTAGCGAACACAAAAATTTATTATTAACATTTGAGAACGCAGCAATCATAAATATACGATGCAGCTCTCTAGCATGTTTTATTTCAGAAATAGTTGTACTAACAGCTTAAAGGTACTTGCGAATAATGGTTGTTTTTTTATGTGTATCACTAACACAATTTATTGTAATGAAATCAGGTATGTCAAATCGTTTCATGTTGTTTTGGATATGTTGTTTAAAATCAATACTAATTCTCACCTTACTGCTTAGAAACTACATAATAATATGGTTGTGCTCGATAATTAAAGCAATGTCTGTATGTGCATATACGAATACAAACGTGTACGTACATAAATATATCTTGTATGTACGTATATATTTGTACTTCAATTTAATATCTTTAAGCTGTATAATTATCGTTTTTCAACTTATTGAAACGATAATGAATTCGCGTATCTATCGAACTTTCGTTTACTAAACGTACATGTATGTATATGTATACGTTTACAGTTGGTACATACGTACATATGAATCATTACTATATTATTAAAATACGCTTTTGTATGTGTAAACATAACACTTTTTCAGGTAATGGCACATAAAAACGTACTAGAATGCGAAGAGTTCTTCATTGGATCGATAACTGTTTTATAACGAATAAGAGTAATATATTCACAAAAGGATATGTGTAATGAAGATGATGATGGGTATATAAATTATACAAACGTAGAGAACAAAGAATGTAAGAGAGAATGTGATAGAGAGCGAGATTATTAGCGGAAGAAATGCGAACAAGTCATGTTATAATGTACTTGTAAAACAGTATGGCTAGTAACAGTCCTCGAGTAAAGAAGTATAATGTATGGTCTTGCGCCAAGAGATGAATCGTCTATTCTGACTTGTCTAAATATAATATTTTTATGAAGCAAAATGACGTTTATTTGACTTGTATACCTTTATTTTTATCGAATTGAACTAATTTTCATTTTCATAACATTATCAGTACAAGAATTTATATGATTTACAAATAACAGAAATAATTTGAAATTAAAAACACGGCTCATAAGCAGTACTTATGAAAACACCTTTTTATTCGTGATGGACATTATACAGAGTATGTTTCAGATTTAATTGTTATTCATGGACATTTTTTGATGTTAACAATAATTAGATATATATTTTGATATTTCCGTCGCTGTAAGCTTCTTTCCCCATCTTCCATTTTCAAATCATAAATTAAATATTCCAAGTGTTTAATAGAAAAAGGTAGAAAATAATATTACAATCTCCACAGCGAAAACAGACACAGAATAAAATTGAAGGGATAATGTGCTTTATATTATATTCCCTTCAGTCACACTATATGTACAATTATTAGCTCCTTTGAGACTGTCATCAATTATTAGTTAAACAAATAAGTTAACTACATTGCAAAATGAGATTGGAAGTAAAATTGTGTTTTCCTTTAATTAATTTCACAAGCTTTCCAGCATGTGTACAGTCTTGATTTGAGTTTATCTGGAAAGATGTAGAAAAATTAAATTTTATTTCTGCTCAGAGTTTAATGTGTATAACAATGGATTGTTAAAATGTCTGGCTAACATAGACGCTATGCCGATAACACGCATCATAGCGGGAATCTTATCACCATCTTTCTCTTACATGTTTGTGCAATGCCTAGTACAATTAAATGAAGTATAAAGCATGAATCAACATGTGTACATATTTAATTTTGTCTGAATATTATTAATAGAGTTACACGTATAGTAAGTTTTATACTATTAACAGAATATAAATAAAAAACGTGAAACTCACAATATTTTTTCCACAATTTGTTGAATACCTAAAATTATTTAGAACTTCTGTTCTTCAAGGCCGTGCTTAAATAACATCAATACAGGCACAGATTCACCATCTATTTCACGATATTCCATTAATGCAACAAGACCATCAATTTCCATAGATTCGCCAGTGAAGAACTGTAAGTCTTTAAAACGACTTAATATGTCTTTCATTACTTTATTTGTGTTTGTTTTAAATATTTCCACTTGGTCAGGAGCTTGTTCTTCTAATTTTGCTACCAATCTAATAAAGAAATCCATTAACCATAAAAATACTTAATAACTTCATATTTTTATAAAAATTTGAATAATTACTTTTTCATGTAATCTTTCAAGTACGAGGTATAAGATTTTTTGTCTGTAAATGCAAATGTTTCTTGAAGCCTGTGATTCATAACTACATCAACACCAGATTCTACTGATTCATCTGTTCCTTCATCAGGTTCTTCACCACTTGGGTTAAAACCAGCAATATCTATATCACCTAATTTGCGAGTTATCATCTAATTATCAAAAAAATGAATTAATACAACTGATGAATATTTAGAATTTTAATATTTAAACTTATAGCATATGTATGTGTGTGTTTAAAAATATACTTTTTAGAACATATATATACCTTGCCATAGACTTCATAAAGAACATCATCAACCAACTTTACTTTATAGGTGTCTGAGAACATCTCATCACCTGCAATATAAAAATAAAGTTAAAACATAATTTTCTATAAAATTTAGTCCAAATAAAAGTTACAGTTCGGTATGATTAAAAATTTCATTTATGAATAAAAAGTCTGAAAATTAAAATGAAATAACTTTTTTTTAGCACGTAACACATATTATGTTTTAAATTAATTCTACTTTTTATAATTGCTATAAATTACCTCATTTTTCTAACCGAAATAAATCACTTTGAACATATGGAGAGGTTATAAATTAAAATATTAAATATTCAAGTAGTACATTTTTTCAACAATAAATCATTTTGAAGACGAGTCTCATGATACACATTCAAATATTTAGATTAAAATAATAGTACTAAAATATTTCATAGTTACTATTATCAGAATTCCGATCTTTGTGAGAGAAATGTCACCGAAGGATCGTTTCCGAAAAAACGTAATACTGTATATTCTTAATATAACAAAAAATGTGGAAAATATATATTACATATAGTATTTAAAGATGTTCTGAATTTACTTACCAGTGAAAATATCTTTGTAGATTCTCATGGTGGAAGATGGAGAAAGATTTAATTACAGTTAAACTAAATAAGACTCAGCCACCCCAAAAGAGCGAACCGGAAGGGAGCGCAATACTCAAAGATGCAACTAACTTCGCTGCATTCTTATATCTCCCATATTCACCAACATAAGGATTTAAAAATAATTATGTGCTAAAATAAATCGTATTGCATAATTATATATTTATATATAATTGTATATATAAAACAATGTTGCAATTTATTTGTATACTTAATTTATCATAATTAAGAACAAATGTACTAATGTATCGTTCTAATTTTCCGAGGATAATTTTATAGTAGTACTTTTTATTTTCTAATAGATGCTGACCCTAGGTACCTATTTTCTAATATACAATAAACAATATCACACTAATCAATAGTTAATAACAAAGCTTTAATAAACTGGTATCTTATCTATTTTAAATTTGTATATTTTACTTTAAATTTAAAGTTATATCACGAATATTGCTGTTAAAAACAGCATAAGAGAATGGCAGCCTGCTCTGGGGTAGAACTGCATAATTTCGTCGAAATTCTTATTTCTAGTTATATATAACTAATTCCGGTTTAACGAACATTAAATATGATAGATAAATTATTCTCACATTTTTCCTTAATTCTTAATATTTAATTTAAGTAATAATAAATGTTAATCGAATAAAATTTATTATAGTACTTAGTATTAGTTTTCTATAATTATTCCTGTTGTTTGTTAAGCAATTTGTTTAATTATTAAACGTACTCATTTTATTATTTTAACACAAGAAAAAATAATACGAAAGAAACAATTTTGCTTTGAAATAGATTGTTAAGTTAGTGTATAATATATTTATATTTACTCGCATAATCACTTTCATGTTCACATAATTACAGTTTTCATTTTTAACATCTACTTCCGGTTTCCGAGAAAGGTGGGCACGTGTGCGTCATGTTGTTTTGAGTTTAACTCGGGCAAGAAATTTACTTCTTTTTACGTTTCAAAAAGTTTTGAAATCTTGAACTTTATTGAATCACTTATTGTATAAGAATAAAAAAAAATGGAAAACGGTCAAGAAGATACTAAAGTAGAACCTGTGACAAATGACTGTGAAATAGCTGTTAATGAGGAGGTTACAAATGAGAAGCCGGTTTCTAAGGTTGAGGAAAATGCCGCTAAACAAACATCTGAGGAACCATCCAGCGAGCTCTTGGAAAAAATAAAAAACCAAATTGAGGTTACTATATTACTTAATAATCAGTTCTGGCAATAAAATAGTTCTTTAATGGCTACTGCGTGGCATATATATATAATATGCGACACACGCGCACACACACGCACACATACACCCCCCCCCCCCCACACAAAAGCATTCCTGTATAAACCAAAGTAAAAGATCAGTTTATAATTTTAAGTGTATAAGTAACAGTATCGCATTTTAATTAAGGAACATTTTTCTATCTTTAGTATTACTTTGGAAATGTGAACATGCAAAGAGACAAATTCCTTATAGAGCAATCAAAATTGGAAGATGGATGGATTACAATGGCTATGATGTTAAATTTCAAAATGTTGGCCTCTATGAGCCAAGATGTTGATGTTATATTAAAAGCTATAGAATCAAGCGACCTAATGGAGATATCTGACGATCGGAAAAAGATTCGTCGTTCTCCAAAACATCCTTTACCAGTATTTAGTGAAGAGTACAGGAAGGCACAAGAAGCTAGAACAGCTTATGTGAAGGGATTTCCGTTACATGATACTAATATTGAAAAACTTAAAACATTTTTTAGTGCTTTTGAACCATTTGAAAATATTATCGTAAGTATTTTGTATATTAAGGATATCTGCCTCTTTTAGACAATTCTTAAGAAAATTGGTAAAAAGTATTTAGATTTTCAGACTATTTTCTTGTTTGATAGATGAGAAAATACCAAGATAAAGACAAAAAGATGCATTTTAAAGGGTCTGTTTTTGTGCAATTCAAAACCTTAGAAGATGCAAAAGCTTTTATGGCTAGGGAATCTGTAAAATATGGAGATAATGAACTGATTAGGAAGTGGTCGTAAGTTAATCATATTTGTAAAAATGTTATTGAAATTATATATTATGTTTAATGTTAAAAAATTTCAGAGCTGATTATAGTGTAGATAGAGCAAAGGAGAAGGAAGATAGGAGACTAAAGAAATCAGAAATGAAAGAAAAGAAAAATGAAACTGTTAGTACATAAATTGTGCCCTTTCCATATTTGTTATACTGATTGAGCGAATTTTCGAGGATTTTTCATTTTTCAGGTAAAACAAAAAGAGAAAAATGAAAGTGATAATGAGGATGAAACAAAAAAGAGTACTTCATTGCCTAAGGGTTGTGTGGTCCATTTTTCTGATGTACCTGACAAATGTACAAGAGAAGAGATAAAAGAACGTTTAGGTGAATTAGATGCCAGCATTGCATTTGTTGATTTCAAAATGGGTGATAAGGAGGGATGGGTTCGTCTGCAAGGAGAGAATACAGCAGGAACTTTAATTAGTAAAATGAAAGATAAGAAAGTGAGTATTTATAATTATTTTTTATCGTTTCTTGCTAGATTTCTTGCATTAAGGTTTGATTTTATTGATCTTTATTTCTGATTTGTGTTAAAAGGTATTACTTCAAGATCAAGAAATTACTTTTCGTGTCCTTGAGGGTGAAGAAGAAGAGAAATATCTCGTAAAGGCTAAAGAAAGCATGGTAAATAGCAGACAAAAGCATACCAAGGGTAGGAAAGGCAAAAAAAGTAAGTATACTGAAGTAATTAAACAATTTTTTTTAAATTGTTTACTATATTCATAATGATGTCTTGCCATGCTAATACCGAGGGATCAGTTTTGGATCTCGATGAGTTAAATTTCGATACATACTGAATGATTTGTAATTAAAAATATTATGCGTATAATTAAACTACAATATGCATGTATTGAATTTATGAAAATATTGCAGGTCGCACCGCGCGAGGTCAACGGAAAAGACGTAATAGCGAAAGTAATGAGTCAGTTCCTGCTAAAAAAGTGACTCTCGAATAATTCAGCTATATTATTTGATTTGAAGAAACCAAAACTGTTCTATACTTATCCTATTACACATGTATATTAATCATATTTTTATTATATGAACATTTCTGTATAAAACATGAAAAGATAGATGTTACACTGCTATGTATTCAAAGTAGACATCTACTTTAAACGCATATTTTTTGTTACGCTTAAGCAGTGTGTATTATTTTAAAAGATAAAAGTACAACACTGTTTATATTTGTAAATCTTACATTATTTTCATCGCCCTAGCGTGTAACTTAACGTAACTACAGAATAAGAGGATTGTAGAAATCGTAGGTGAAAGTGTATTTAGAAATCAGCGATTTATTGTTTTACAGTGAAATTTACAAAGGTGGTTGTACTAATCTACAGTTTAAATTTCACTGTTATGTGCTCGATAATTCCGTTCACATAATTAATGGGCTGTCACAATGTGCTGGCGATTCGAACCATTCGCGAATAATATTTGATGGGTGTTTTCTTTTTACTTTTCTTTTGTGTAACGGTGTATTGAAAATCGAAATCGATAATACAATTACGCGACACCGTGCATAGTATGGTTGCTATCTAAAGTACAACGTTATTTCCTTAATCATACCGATACGCTTTCATTATTTCATGTCGCTCGAAAAAGGCGTACAATCGATTAAATAAATTCGACTATATTAAACAGGCTTTACCTCTTTACATGGCGATCGAAGTATCGTCTGCTGAAGCTCGTGATGTGTTACCTTTTATACAGGAAGATTTGTCTTTTAGCAGAACAACTGTAGTTGTACATTAATATGTTTGATAATCAGTCTAGATTATGAACCTGTCACAGAGTGAATTTTTAAGAAATTTATATCTATCCTCCAAATAAAAAATGTTTATGACAATAACATTTAATTTGTTCTTGTTTGCAAGATAAAACTAGAGAAAAATAAGTTATTATAGAATGTGAGCTGCTGTATGTATTCAATTGTAGCTTTATGATAATTAAATAATTTTACTGGAGTACTGAAACAAAAAAATAAACTCTTTTTTCAGTATTATAATTTACATCGAGCTTTAGATCCAATTTCTTCGATAACTTTTTAACTTGTAGTGATATCAGATTCAGCTTGAAAAGTCCTACAGAGATGAATGATATTCGCATAAGCGCGGACGTAGTCCTGTCTTAGATTATTTGGTCGAATAGGAGGTTTAGGTATTATTTAGTTTAAAGAAAATTGTGTTTCACTTTACGATTACGTTTTGAGCATACGTTTCGATCAGACAGCTGTCGATGACTTTCGCAAGTGCTGTGTGGATTCTGGGTAAGTTCGACCGCCAAACATGTAATTTCCGTTCCCCATTCTTGCTTACATTAACCTCGAACTTTCACACAGCATTCGCATAAGTTTTTACATGAATTCGACTAGTCTCTTTCAATGTAGAGTGTGTAAATATAAATTTTTTCAGCTTTGATTGTTTTTAATTAATGAACGATATCAAAATGATGAAAAAGCAAGAAATACTTAACATAGTTTTTCAACATTTCAATTTTCTTACCAGTATAAACTGATAAGAAATTGATTTTATAGCAGAATATTTAAAAACAGAAATTACAGAAAACAATAATTCTGTTTTCTAAGGATAGTGATAAAATGAAGAATTTTTTATAGCAGACAAAATTATTGTAATTATTTATGTATAAAGTTTGTTTCTTTTTTTAAAAAAACCGTAAAACCTTTGTTTAAATTTCAATTTTCGTATAGTTTACTACAAGATCACGTTACATAGACGTTACCTAATTGATTATCTGTGCGAATTCGTGCACGACTTTCAATAGTTGGAATAGAAAAGACGCGGAACAACTTTTTAAATTGTGCGCGCAAACGGAAGTCAGAATCTTTGGTTATATCGGAAATTATCCTAATTACGTGACCACTGCTAGCTACTCCATCCTGAATGCCAGCTATGAGAAAGAACAGTTTTGAAAGAACACTGATTGCGAGACAGTTACAGTGCTTACTCACAAATCTTTTTTATACCGATCTTATTTTTTTTTAAACATGTTGAATATTAAAAATTGTAGAGATACATTTTTTTCTCTTTAATTTCTGCCTATGGTCAGGCCGGTGAAAGAAGGGACGTAGATTTAAGCTCTCTATCAATCCAACGCTTAAAAATGCATTCCACTACTCTCTGTCTAATAACCATATTTCCCTTCTGTGCTGATTATCCAAAGTACACATTAAACAGCAGAGTTTAGCTTTTTTCGAAATTTAGTCTTAGAAGTTCAAAATCAAATCGAAAGCTTAATTTTCGTGGGAAACTTTTTCGGATATTTGACTTTGAAAGTCTAAGATCAAGCATAAATTACATATTTCTATTTATTTTTTTATTAATTTTATAACGAGAAAGAGTTTTTGGTAATTGAATGCTGACGGTCAATTTTCGGTGCAATGCTGTACATAGAAATAATTTCGGAGTTCCTCAAATATACAAATTTCTCCTTATTTCTGATAGATGGCGTTTGTTGTATATTCCAAAGTCAAGCAATGAGGCATGGAAGGGGACATAGTTACTTGAAAAGGAATGATAGTGTTTCTAGTAATGGAACGATGAGAGGATGAATCTATGCACCATTTTTCACCGGCTTGACTGTAGTTTCAAATTTAAATAAATTATAAAGTATTATCGGTGCTGTAGGAATTATTTCGTGTTTTAAGTTTGAAACAGGGCAGAAACAAAAGTGAGAAACATGCATCTTTTAGGCTTCCACTGTCGACAATGCGTTTGAAGGAAAACAAACCTTAAAAAATTAAACGCTCCACAGAAAATGTCTCCCGTTAGTTAATAATATAGTATTTTTGTAGTTATCCGATTAAGGATAACGCGGTGATATTCAAAAAATCGTCTTGGAACACACGGCTTCGACACGGTGTCCCGTGAACAGGCTCGCGTGAAAATCCCTAGGTCTCCTGCGCACAATCGAGGAACACTCGCACACCATTTCAGCTCCTTCACATAGTTTCTTTTTTTTTCAGTGACGTATGGCAGTTATCGCTGTTTACACATCAGGACAATTGGGGTATACTTAAGAAACATTTGAATGCCGCTTTAGAATTCGCTGATTCTCACAGTTTATCTCAATGATCATCAAAGTGAAGGATCATAGTTTCTATTCTCCACCGGTAACTCCGTCTCAATCTAAACGGACATAAACATTCTATTTACCGACCGGGCTGTAGGCGGCCATTATCAAACATCTGTTTCATCCACATCCCTCCCCATGAACGTTCTCAGAACTTGGACTCGCAGGTCGCCTCAAAATCCACAAATGTCACCTTCTTCGCTCTCAAGTTGCCCTCTTGGGGCAACCCCTAATGCTATACGGATATTTCTTGTATTTGCACGCGTTTCTTGATAGTATTGGTGCCGCTGCTGGTGCTCAGGGAGCTGGTGGTCCTCGTGGGTGGCTTCGGAGGTACCGGGTCCTTGTGGATGGCGTTGCTGGTCCCGTGGCCGAGTTTCTGCTCGTTGTTCGCTTCCTCGTCCACGTCTGTCGTCTGACTCTGACCCATTTGCTCGTGCTCCTGGATGGATGGGCTTCTCGCCAGCGTGGTGTACGACGGTGGTGGCTCCTGGGTCGGCCTGGGACTCTCCGGGCCCTTTATGGACGACCTGGTGGTCATAGGCAAGGACTCCTGTCCGTTTGGCGTGCAATCCATCGCTGCTCTCTTCTTGTCCCGGTCCCTTTGATAGTAAATCCCCGCGAATATCAGCATGTTCAGCACCAGCAGGATGCAGCCGACTCCTATGGTGATCGCCAGAGCGGTGCTGGTGCTGTAGTAATGGCGGGAAGCTAGCCTCTGCAACAGCTCTGCGTCGTCCTCAGAGTCGTCTAGGATGGGAGTGATGTCCTCGGTGATGGCCTCGTCGCCTGTAGACGTGCTGCAGGCTGTTGTCGACAAGGCGGTGGTTTTGGTCATTCCCACTAGGGGCAGAGGGGTGTACCACTCGTCTCGAACTGGTCCTGGAATAGAGTCGGAGATGTTTAACGCTAGGTTTTGCGGGACCCATCAATTTGACTGTTTTCGAACTACATGAACAAAATTTGCTAAAACAATTACTATTATTCCCAATAATTTTTGGTTGACCGTTATCGATGGACTGATACGATTATACCCTAATCTATTTCCCTGTCAGCTTAGGAGTTTCAAATTCTGTATGATGTATACCTATTTCTAAGTACATAAGTTTTACGTTTAAAATGTTTTTTTTTTTTTATTAAATGTCTGAATATTAAAGGTATCCGAGGAAAGAAAGACAATCGTGTATCCCCACCTGCATAGAAGTGATCGCCTCTTTCTCGGAAGTGATGGTGCCGCATAGAAACATCGTCGTCCCCAGGTCGATGAAGCTGTGGTATTAGATTCAGCCAGACCGCCATTTTGTGGCCTCGATAGTGGCTCTTCATTTTTGGTTTCATTGCTGAAACAATTAACGACAATGGTGTGCACGTTCGACAATTAAATCGTAGATAGTAGGCAATGAAAAAGAAAATGAGAAGGAAAAGAGATGGTGAAAAAATAGTGGGTAAATAATAGATAATGAAAAAAAAAGTGAGAAGGAAAAGAGATGATAAAATAGTGGGTAAATAATAGGTAATGAAAAAGGAAGTGAGAGGGAAAAGAGACAGTGAAAAAATAGAAGGTAAATAATAGGTAATGAAAAAGAAAGTGAGAGGGAAAAGAGACAGTGAAAAAATAGAAAGTAAATAATAGGTAATGAAAAAGAAGGTGAGAGGGAAAAGAGATGGTGAAAAAATAAAAGATAAATAATAGGTAATGAAAAAGGAAGTGAGAGGGAAAAGAGACGGTGAAAAGATAGAAGATAAATAATAGGTAATGTAAAAGGAAGTGAGAGGGAAAATAGATGATGAAAAAATAGAAGATAAATAATAGGTAATGAAAAAGGAAGTGAGAGGGAAAAGAGATGGTGAAAAAAATAGAGGGCTCACCAATTGTGAGATACTGTTGAGTGCCAGTCTCGTATTGTTCCCATGTGAGACCACGATATCGCGTCTTCTCTTTCGGTGTCCCGTAATCCACCGATTCGATTTTGTGCGGCTCGTTCGGATTGCCTGTTTTCGCGAAATTCGTGAAAAACGTGAGAACCGCCTCGGCGACGCCCTGATCCTGGCGGGAATAGTTCCCCGGAAAGAAAGCTCCTCCAGCCACCAATGGCAGCCCGAAAATATATGGTATGTCCTCGCCACGAATGCTACCTAGGCGCCCTGCTTGTCCTACCTGAAATAAAATGATTTTTTGGCTTGTCAGTGAGATATGTCGTTCGGAAGCTCAACCGGGTCTTGTTTGAGGGCAGGAAAAGGAATCGATATCAGGTTTATGACATTGGAGAAACGTTGCTCTTGATATAAAATTATTGTATTCAAAAAGATATAATTGCACCAATAACTTTCTTTTCTACGTTAACACTTAGCCAACCGGAAGGGAAGATCTTCCATTTTTTCCTCGACAAGACGCTGCCAATGATATTATTTACTTTCGTTATTAGTTAGTCTTGAACTAGTATTGAATTGATTAAAAATTGTACTTTGGAAGAGCAGCAAATGCATTTGATGAACTGTGAACAATTCTAGTCTCAGACTAACTAGTAACAAAATTAAACAGAATCAATGCCAGAGGAAAGAAGGGGAGATCTCCCCATTCGATTGGCTAAGTGTTAATATCAAGATTGCTATATTACCTATATTGTCAACATTCTTCTTCAATCTCTTTTGCGAATGTTTAACAACGGAAAGGTTTTCAAAGATTAAAAAATCAAAACACTCTCTCCATTCTATTGGCTAAGTGTTAATATCAAGTTTCCTATATTACCTATATTACTAACATTTTTCTTCAATTTTTTTTCCGAATGTTTAACAACGGAAAGGTTTTCAAAGATTAAAAAATCAAAACACTCTCCCCATTCTATTGGCTAAGTGTTAATATCAAGATTGCTATATTACCTATATTGTCAACATTTTTCTTCAATCATCTTTTTGCGAATGTTTAACAACGGAGAGGATCGAAGATTAAAAATTAAAACACTCTCCCCATTCTATTGGCTAAGTGTTAATATCAAGTTTTCTGTATTACCTATATTACTAACATTTTTCTTAAATCTTTTTTCGAATGTTTAACAACGGAGAGTTTCAAAGATTAAAAAATTAAAACACTCTCTCCATTCTATTGGCTAAGTGTTAATATCAAGATTGCTATATTACCTATATTGTCAACATTTTTCTTCAATCTCTTTGCGAATGTTTAACAACGGAGAGGATCGAAGATTAAAAAATCAAAACACGAAAACTTGAACGTTTCGGCATTCGATAGCTGAAATGTTTGAAGATCGAGCGGTTCAAAGATAGGAAAACTCAAACGAAAACCGCTTCAATCTCGTACCATCTATCCGTAATAGCCGACTGTTTCGAATAAACGTGAAACTGCACGAGCAATCCTCCCAAAGTAGCCAAGCTTAGCATCCGACAAAGTCTCGAAAAGGGATTACCACCAAATTTTCGAGATTGCTTGCGCGTAAAATTGCACGGACCAATAGCTCCGTTTTCATCCGCCGTTACGATCTCCCTTTGAGAGGAACCCGAAACGCCGTTGCAGGAACAGGACCGATTTGCATGTATACACCAAGTCATCCCTCGAGCCAATAATTGTAATTGCAGAGCAGTGGATACTGCTGCGGGACGCGCTGACAATTTTGTTGTGTGTCCTGGGTCGATGCAAGTCTCCTGTTAACCCTTTGCACTCGAGAGGTGACTGTTAGTCGTCTAATAATGCTGACTTCAAAATTAAAAAATTATTCACTAACATTCGGCTATATTAAACATCATTTAGTTTAGTTAAATTGTATACTAAAATTTACATATATGACTGTTTAATCTCTAAGATTAATTAATAAAAAAATTAATTAAAGTCTGAAAATTTGCAAAACTATCATTTGGTGACTAACAATCACCTCTCGAGTGCAAAGGGTTAATTTGCAGCGGAGGCAACGGGAAAATTGGGGCTCGTATGCGATTAAGCACAGTTTTTCCAGTAAGAGGTCAGATTTAAATTAACCAGTAGTATAGGTCGGTGCATTGTCAGACTCGACAAACTTGGTATACCGATATAATCCGCGTATAAAACAGAAAGGGGATAATTTTGAACGTTATTCAATTTTAATGAACTCGAAAAATGTGCTTTAATTCAACGCGAATTATAAAATCCTTTTTCGCAGAATTCTCCGTTCAGATTCGTTGTCGATACTTGTAGAAAGTAGTTTCGGGCTCGAAAAGAGCCGAGAAGAGGTAGCCGTGGCACAGGAAACTTATTAAACGGGGCCGCGTTCCGCGAGCGCGTGACTCGAGCTCCGTTTAATTAAATTTCGCTTTGTGCGTACACAGCTGGTCATACCGTGGCAAGCAAACGCACTAAATCGCTATTAACCGTGGCCCGCGGGCGCGGCTTGTTAACTTTAAGTTGCGAACACGGACTCCAGGCATTTTGCGTGCACCATCGCGCGTGTGTGTACGGCAGCAGGTTAGTTAAAGTCATCAGATTGGACAAATAAACAAGTAAACAAAGTGAAGGCAAAAGTCGTGGTCGAATCGCGGTGTAACGTAACGTAGATAATAAACACAGTAGTCGATAAAAATAATAAAAGCGGATAATCGCAGTTTTTTGGGATTTTTTTATTCTATCAAATCGTTCTTATACTTAATAAAGCTTCTGAGTAGCAACAAAACTTAGAGACATAAATAGAGTCCTATAGTGAGCTTAGAATAATTAATTTTAAGTAATTGTACCGAGCAGTGACTTGTGAACGATTTCAATGTGTCTGTTCTTCTGTTTCCTTTTTATTTTAAGTATATAAGAATTTTTCTTAGCGTATGTATTTTATTGTGTTTAAAGGGCTCCTCCTCGTTTACCTACTAAATAAATAAATAAATAAATAAATAAATGAATAAGCTTATTAAGCTTTGTCAAAAATTGTTCCAACAATATAAATTGTTCCTTTTTTATTTTAAGTATATAAGAATTTTTCTTAGTATATATCTTTTATTGTATTTAAAGGGGACCTCCTCGTTTACCTACTAAGTAAATAAATAAATAAATAAGCTTATTAAGCTTTGTCAAAAATTGTTCCAACAATACAAATTCTGTTTTTTTTTTTATTTTAAGTATATAAGAATTTTTCTTAGTATAAGTCTTTTATTGTATTTAAAGGGGACCTCTTCGTTTACCTACTAAATAAATAAATAAATAAATGAGCTTATTAAGCTTTGTCAAAAATTGTCCCAACAATACAAACGTTACAGTTCAACGACAGCAATCTTTTAAACATTTGTATTGAAACGGTAAATTTTACCGAATTTCATTTCAACAGTAGTTGCATTGTCACAAAAGCAATACGCAATAAAGAAGCAATGGAGGAAGTAGAAAAACAGGTGGAATAAATGAAATACCAAACAAGGTTCGATCTTCAATCTTCGCGAAGTTCTTTAATGGGTTTCCTTTGCTTTAAAACGGACAAAAAAGAAGATGAGGAAGAAAAAAATAGAGACGGAGAGAGTCGGAATGGACGGTCGATTCCACTTAATTCGATCGCAGGAACGCGGCCGGGCTTCCGGCTCGCGCAGATTGCCTCTCCAATCTTCCGTTTCCTTCGCATCGATTCCCCTTCTTGGCAAGGAGTTCGCTTGGGCGGCCGCTTGTGTCCCCGCTAACCGCTGCCCATGATTTCACGATGAAGCTACTGATTTAATCAAACGCCTCGAGAGCCCGCCGGAAGGAGACAGTGCGCGCCATCCCGGCCACCTCCGACGGCGTAAATTAAGCGTGACGCTATCCTGGAACTTGGCGCTGTCGTTGGAATCCCGAAAGTTCGCGTTATTAAGCTGATCCTTCGGGCATTTACTCGATCGTACCATCTGACGCGGGATACTTCTTGAATGGTTATAGTTTTTTTTTCGTAATTTATTAGGAACTTCTGGTAATTTTGACGCGAATTTCGATAGTAAATGCGATACCGTTTATGGTTGCGATGAAAGTACGTAAAAATTATGGGATTGTTTTGAATTGGACAGGTGAATAATTAGAGATAATTTTCAACGAAAAGATATTTGATAAAGTGAATACCAGCTTCATTTACATAGCCTATAAGTGAATATCAGTTTATCGTATTCATGTATACACATTCTGTATACACATACTGTATTCACTTATGGGTTATGCGTATTATATTTTTCTTCATGGATCGTATACCGAGCTGTTCTACTTAATCGCTCATGCATTGATCTATGTCACTGGACCGACAATGCGTCGATACGGTCTTCTTGTAAGTAGTACGAACCAGCGTATGAGCGAACAAGTAGAATATTTCAGTAATAAGCGAGAAAATTAGAAAAATATTTCGACGTAGGTTAGTCTGATCAATAAAAAAAGTAAAATAAAATGTAAGTAAATAAATTCTGTTATGTTTATTATTATATTTATAATGTAATTTTCATTGTTTCGACTGAACGATTTCTTATTATTTTTATTATTTCATTTCGTTTTTAGTTACCTCAATTATCCTATTATTCTTCTTGTTATACTACTAAATTTTGTTTCTCGAACAATATAAACGCAATTCCTTCTCTTATCACGTTTCTCTGCTGTTCACCGTTCCGTCGTATTCGAATAAACGAGACGTGAAATGGAAACACAAGTGTCCGACTTCTCTCCGTGCTTCTTCAAACTATTACACCGCCAAAAATAACGAACACACTTCAGGGACTGTCTCTGTCTATTTGTCTCCCTCTCTCTCCCTCTTACTCTCTCCCTCTCTCTCTCTCCCTTTCCCTCTATGCGTATAATTTTATGCAAAATTAACTCAGACTTAAGCTGCTTGCTCTCCAGCGTGCGCGCGCGCGTTCCACTTTCCGCTTTCAGACTCGACTCAACCGGGGTTGTGTTTGGTTGAACACGGGGGCTGACGGGGTGGAGTAGCGTGTACTTAAGAAATTTCACGAAGAATCAAAGAAGTCGCGAATAAGCGGCGACGTCGACGACGAGAACAGGAAATAAGGCTTTCGCGAGATATAAGTTGACGGTGGAAGTGGTTCAAAGGGACACGGTTTACTGTCGACACTTTACGCGGCCGTTCTCAGACCCTTGAAGGACACGACTTCTTTTGAATTACTTTCAACGTTTGCGCCGCTTTCGTTTCTGTATTTACCAACGGCACTGGGGACCGGGAACTGTAAATAATTGTACGCAACCGGGTTAAATATAAAATTATCAATACCTTTACGTAATATCTACAAAAAATATTTCTTGTCATATTAAAAGATTACTTATTTTTTGAAAAACCACTTCCTTTAAGAAACCAGTGTTAACCTCTTACGTACGATGCGTCACTATGGTGGCTTTCACAGATGGTATCTTTCTGGACGACGAGAATATTATCTTATATTATTTTGCGAATATCATCTCTTTATATATCATACCCAATTGTATTATTAATTATTAAATAGTGAATTGTAAAAGTTAAAGTATGCGTAATATATTTTGAAGAAAATTATAATTTAATCGTCAAATATTTCATTCCAATGTACTCGCGTAGCCACACTTACCTCCGGCGACACACTGTCGCGACGAACCGAACCTCTCTCCCTTCGTCCCGGGAAATGCTCCCTTGTTCGATGGGAATATAGGACGAAGGATTTCGGAAAGAGGGGTCATTCGGTGTTGTATAATTGTAACGGCAACGTGCGACGTGCACGTTGAATAAAGTCACACGTTAACACGCAAACCGTTGAATCATTTTCCCTATCACACCCACAAATAACGCTAAAGTTAACCCTTTCGCTACGAGTGTCGCCTATAGGCGACATCCGCGCGACGTCCTGTGTGTACGAGCGTCGCCTATAGGCGACGTCAGTTCGATACCACTTGACCATGAGCGCTGCGATGTTTTTATCTTTAGGCATAATGCACATCGATGGCATTTGTCTCATTCTCTGGTTGATTCGTATTTGTTTAAAACAAGTGAAATATTAGCATGTAATTTTGTTCGGTCCTTAGTTAATAATAATAGAGACAATGGTGGTATTATAAGCTGGAGATATCAGCGAGATATCTTCAAACATTCGATAGTGACGTAAGCTAAGGATAGCAGCGAGATATCTCAGATCATTTGAGATTTATCACACTGAATTAAATTATTGAAAATTTTAATTTGATATTGTAAAGTGTAATTGATAATTCTTAAATATATTTTTATTGATATAATAATTGGAAAACCTTAAAATATGTTGTTGTGTAACACTTAAAGTATCGTACGATCCGGAGAATGGTAAGTCTGCACAGAAAGATATGCGTCCGAACACCAGTTTACCTAAGTACAACATGCATACTTTGCGGCGCAGTGGTCCGTTCAGTGGCGCTACTTCGGCGGCACGCGGGCCCGTACAGCGGTGACGCTTCTACGGAAGACACTGCCGTAGCGAAAGGGTTAAAATTAAAATCAAAGTACTTCCGCGCGGGCAAAGTCGCGGGCTTTTCGAACAGCTAGTTCCACCGTAAATTCCGTACAAACGCCGGCAGTCTGTATCCATCGATCATCAAACATCATGCCACACCCCCCTCCCCATAGTCAACCCCCGAAAGCGTAATAAATTCACCACAGACCTGCTCGTAGCCGTTATCCTTCGTCAGATGGCTGAAGTGATAGAAGTACGTCTTCGCTCCCCTCCTTGCGTGATAAAACGCGATCCTCATGAGAGGCGCCACCGTGTGGCCGTCGCTCAGCGCCTCCATCGTCGAGTCCCTTATGATGATGGGATGAAGGACAGGCTTGTCCCAGTCCGTGTACTCGTTCCTCACAGCCGAGAATATCTCGTTCAGATGGTAGACGTACGCGTTCCTGATGAACGTCCGCAGTATCCGGTTCCGGTGGTCCTCCTCGAAGCCGAACTGAAAGTCGTTCGCGTTGAAGTCGAGGTTCGCCTCGGTGGTGGACACCCCGAGGATCAGTGGCACCTTGATGAACGTGTCGCTGGCCCGCTCCATGTCCAGGCCCAGGTCGGGGTTGTTTTGGTCCACTGGCAAGCCTGGCCCGATCCGCGGCACGAATCTGTAGCCGAAAACACGGGGTCTCACAGGTCTGATCAATCCTACGTATTTCTACTACTGTACTTTGTTACGTTACGTTCCTTTATTTGTGATATTTTATGTACTGTATTATCGTGGATGTTACGTTTTATGATTTGTATTTGCAATAGTATTTTGTATTCTATGCGTGCACAGTATGATTGTTGCGTTTTTGATAACGTTATTTGAAAAATTATATCTGTTATCATTACTCACTATTTTCACCGTTACCGTTATTTATTAATATCATTAGAATTATTATTATTATTATTATTATTACTACTACTATTATCATTATTCACTACTATCACCATTACCGTTATTTATTAATATCATTAGAATTATTATTATTATTATTATTACTACTATTATCATTATTCACTACTATTATCATTACCATTATTTATTAATATCATTAGAATTATTATGATTATTATTATTACTACTATTATCATTATTCACTACTATCATCAATACCATTATTTATTAATATCATTAGAATTATTATTATCATTGTTACTACTGTTATCATTATTCAGTATTATTCACCATTACTGTTATTTATTAATATCATTAGTATTATTATAATTATGATCGTTTTATTTCATTTCTTTGCCGTTGGCCGTTATTGTTATTGCTATCGTTGCTGATTTACTCTCGTTCAAGATTACGCGACGCATAATTCATTCAGTTGGTCGTTTCGAGGAGGTAATAATATCGGTGACTTCGAGTTCCTCATCCCGCGCACGTGATCCGTGGCAGGAACTTTTACATCGAATTTACGACGAGTTATTCATGAACGTTAGGTCTGCCTCGAATCGAGATCGTAAAGAGTTACTATCGTACCGGATTTCCGGCAGTTCAACGGCCATGAGCTCGTGGAGAGGAACGCCGCGTAGACAGTCGGCAATATCCTCGTCGTTCTCCGCGGAACATCCTATCTGCTCTGCTACTTTCAACCGTAGGTCGTTTGGATCGTGAACAGACGCCCAAGGGCTTAACGCCGAGCCACTCGATAACACCACCCGATGAAACAGTCCTGCAAACATCGGTCAATAAATTTTAGCTGATTTTCAGTAGAGAATAATATATTTTTGAACGTTTCTTCTGATGCGTTTAAGCTGTGTCTGATTAATATGGTCAGTAACTACTTAAAGGGCAAATAAATCGTGAGAATTGTTGTGTTCATTGGTTAACGTGCTTTGTCCTTGAATTTAGTAGACTTTTAGTAGTACAGCATAAAAAGTTAAACCGGAAATAATATATTTTTGAACGTTTCTTATGTTTTTGAGCTGTGTCTGATTAATGAAGATTATAACTACTTAAAGGTCAAGTAAATCGTTAGAACAGTTTTATGCATGTATATTTGGAGAAAAATGTTAAATTTGATTATCAGTAGTAGGGTATATCATAGGTCTGATTAATCCTATATATTTCTACTAGCGTACTTTATTGCATGTTCTTTTATTTATGATACTTTATGTATGTTTTATGATTCTATATCTTATATGTACTAAACAGCTGCAGTAAATAAAATGGATATGTTTCAACATCTATTTAGTGCAGATGTTTTATCGATACCATGTACTATTCCCTCGTTTCAGTTCTGTAAAAATTTTATTCTGTTAATATACCTATTTTATTTCTGCCCAAGGGTAGAACAGCAAGATATCAACGGTAAAAATACGAAATATTTAACACTGCTTTTGTTCGGCTTTAAATATCGATGCTGTCTGATTAATTTCACTACTTTCCACTGTTTTCTTTATTCCAAGCTTATTTCTCACTTTTCGACCAATCTTCCACACAAAATATACAGAATTTTAATTACCAAAAATAAAGAATCTCCAAACTTCAATCTCCCTTATTATAAACTCGACGCACATAATTTCGTATGGTTATTTTTTCAAGCTTCTCTTTCCACCGATTCCATAATTTTCGTTTCTATCAATATTACCCGGAGCAAAATTTGTTCGGCTTTAAATATCGATGCTGTCTGATTAATTTCACTACTTTCCACTGCTTTCTTTATTCCAAGCTTATTTCTCATTTTTCGACCAATCTTCCACACAAAATATACAGAATATTAATTACCAAAAATAAAAAATCTCCAAACTTCAATCTCCCTTATTATAAAGTCGACGTACATAAATTGGTATGGTTAATTTTCCAAGCTTCTCTTTCCACCGATTCCATAATTTTCGTTTCTATCAATATTACCCCGAGCAAAATTTGTTCGGCTTTAAATATCGATGCTGTCTGACTAATTTCACTGCTTTCCACTGCTTTCTTTATTTCAAGCTTATTTCTCACTTTTCGACCAATCTTCCACACAAAATATACAGAATTTTAATTACCAAAAATAAAGAATCTCCAAACTTCAATCTCCCTTATTATAAACTCGACGCACATAATTTCGTATGGTTATTTTTTCAAGCTTCTCTTTCCACCGATTCCATAATTTTCGTTTCTATCAATATTACCCGGAGCAAAATTTGTTCGGCTTTAAATATCGATGCTGTCTGATTAATTTCACTACTTTCCACTGCTTTCTTTATTCCAAGCTTATTTCTCATTTTTCGACCAATCTTCCACACAAAATATACAGAATATTAATTACCAAAAATAAAAAATCTCCAAACTTCAATCTCCCTTATTATAAAGTCGACGTACATAAATTGGTATGGTTAATTTTCCAAGCTTCTCTTTCCACCGATTCCATAATTTTCGTTTCTATCAATATTACCCCGAGCAAAATTTGTTCGGCTTTAAATATCGATGCTGTCTGACTAATTTCACTGCTTTCCACTGCTTTCTTTATTTCAAGCTTATTTCTCACTTTTCGACCAATTTTCCACACAAAATACACAGAATTTTGATTACCAAAAATAAAGAATCCCCGAACTTCAATCTCCCTTATTATAAACTCGACGCACATAATTTCGTATGGTTAATTTTACCAAGCTTCTCTTTCCACCGATTCCATAATTTTCGTTTCCATCCGTATTACCCCGAGCAAAGTTAAACGTTAAATCCGTCAAAAGCGTATTACGAGCGAAATTACAGTGAAAAATGCACCGGAACTTGTTCCCTTCGATCGTCTCGACCGACGTACCGGTTACACCACCTTGAAGAAAGAACGCATTAAGGTGGGGGAGAAAAGGGTGGCCGGATATATCGGAGTTATTACAACATCAACACGGGAAAGTCGTTACCCGCGATAGCTCAAAGAGATTTACGCGATAATAAAAGATATTCAAGGAGAGCGGGACGACGGGCGACGACGAATTATGGCGGTCTGGAACACAGGTAAAGCCGTGATCCACCTACAGTGAGTGGAACGTCAATTTATCACGCCTTTTACGACAGGAATATTTTTCATGAAATAGTTTGCTCGGCGTTAACGAATGCCATTACGGTTTTCAGTTTAATCGCCGTGCAAAGAGTACGGATAAGCTTTTTTCTTTTGCTTCCTTCTTTTGAGATGTCTTCAAATAATTATGGTTACATTATCGCATCAAATTATCAGTTTAAGTTTAATCACTCCGCAAACCTATTCTAAGATGTTTTTAACTAACTGATATTTTTATTCTACGACGATGCTTTCAGAGGGTGAAAATGATGTATTCTGAAAAATTAAAGGGCGGTCATGCATCTTTTTTACTGCATAATAAGCTTTTTTCTTTTGCTTCCTTCTTTTGAGATGTCTTCAAATAATTATGGTTACATTATCGCATCAAATTATCAGTTTAAGTTTAATCACTCCGCAAACCTATTCTAAGATGTTTTTAACTAACTGATATTTTTATTCTACGACGATGCTTTCAGAGGGTGAAAATGATGTATTCTGAAAAATTAAAGGGCGGTCATGCATCTTTTTTACTGCAAATTTGTACAGTTATTGTCTGATGCTGTGCTATTGTGTTTCACTTTTTTTTTCACAATGCATGTTTGGTTGTTCCAGCGTCTATTATTTGCCGAGAAATGAATATATCGATTTTAAGTGACGAGTCTCTATTGTCCCTATTATTTGCTCTACAATTAATCACGGTTGCTGTTTGTTCGTTCGACCGTGCCCCAATTCGCGTTACAACATTCGTTTCAATAATCGACCAAGCAAAAACATTGTACTATACACACTGTATAAATATCTTATAATTGTAGTAAAATAAGATAATATCGTATTCCCCTATATTAATTTGTTTTACATAACAAACCATAAGGAACAATTCGTAATCTGTATCTACTAACGACAAAAAACAAACAAAAATTAAAACATTTCAAAGAAAAATCCTGCTTGAAGTAAAGAAAGATTTGGCATAGATAAAACAAGATTAATAGAAAAGAATAAAACAACCATCTTCAATTTTGATATTCATTTTCATTTTCATTTTCATTTTCATAGAAAAATAGAACGACGATGATTAACAGCAGATTCGTAACAATAGTTCCGGAAAAAAAATGGAATTCGATAGTAAACAAAGGCTAGTTCGCATGAAATTTCACGGCTCGCCGTTGCTGCGACGTGTTTCACGGCGACTTCGCGAAGCCAGCTCGTAAAGTTCGTAAGCCGTAGGAATATCCAAACAAACGCCCTTTAAAGTATCGGTGACTTCACGGTTCCTGGACAAAGAGGGGGGAGGAAGGGTGTTCGGATTAATCCCGGAGCGATGTCGAGGGGAAATACGGCGCAATACGTGTCCAATGTAAATATTCTCCGCCTCGTCGAACGCAAATATTTGCCTTTTACAATTCCGACCCTGCCTCTCCCCCTACCCTCGTGTCTCACTCGCAGCCACGTCCAACTGTCCCTATAATTTTCACGGCAAACGATATTTGCGCGGGACAACTGCGGAACCGTACGCGATTCGTCTGCCTCTGATCGCCGATGGAGGTTATGCCAGTTCGCGCGAAGTCATGCGGTTCTCGAAATGGAACCTCCCCCCCCCCGTTTTCTGCTGTATCACATCCCATCTGCGTGGCGTATTTTTGGGAACTTCTTTCTTTTTTTTCTATTCGAGCATTGGATTTCGCCTGGAATATCGCACCGTGTGATTGTCAATTTTGGGGGATCGGTAATAGTCAGTTTTTTGAAGGTTACAGGTGTCTTCTTTTAGGATTGATTGGGATTAACCATTTCACTGTGCAATAAAATGACGAACAGTATCGTAGTTAATTTTGTATTTGTAGAGAAATTAAGGGATGGACAGCTAGAGTTTAGGCCCGCTGGAGAAAACTCTTGGCGGAATATGCTTAACACTGGGACTACCGACGATTATAGAGTACTTATTTGCATGGAATATATCAAATTCAACTGCTCTGGTAGTTCTAGTGTTAGATATGGTCGTGAATTTAGGATACGTCCAGATATGAGGATATTCGAAGGATTTTTCCAAGCTGCATGGTGAGAGAAAGGCCAAGCGCCAGCGAAGGTATTTTTCAGGCAAAAGAGCTTTTAGCAGAGTTGTACGAAGAGTTAAAATTATACACAGTTTTGTAATCATCTTCCCTTCTTAATCAACAATAATAAATATTACTTTTATAACACTACACTACTCTGTTGTTGTTAAGATTTCTAACATTTTTTTGTAGTAGACTAAAAGAGTGCATAATCTCGATTGTTTACATACAATAAACTTTATTAATTATGTTCTCAAGGCACGATGTAAGGTGTGAAACTTACTCTGCTATAATTTATGACTTACCCGAGTCTCTATCGTATTAAACTGCGAAAGGGTTAATGGTGTTTTCTTTAGTTTAAATTTGGAATAACGAATATTCAAATTTTTTGGACACCCTTTAGTAGGACATCCTAAAAGTTTTACTAGTTTAAATATTCAAATTCCTCAGGTTTTCCTTAGCACAGTGTCCCGAAAATTTTCTCGACTGTTAGGTATAGGTAATACTTAAGCTTCTCTAAGTTTCTTCGAAGCAGAGCAAAACATTTTCCTCGATGTTAAATATATTCAGTTCTTTGGGCTTCCTCTGGTACTTGGTTCGGAAAATTTTCCGGAATATCGATCGTTCCAACTTCCTCAACTCTGTTCCACGGACAGAGGCTGAAGGACACCGAATCAGAGCGATTATTTCAATCACGTCCCGCCATTAAATATCGGAACTTCTCGCTTCACAACTGTCCTGCACGGCGGCCGGTCCATGAATTAGAATTGTGATTCAAGAACGTTAATTTCAAAGTGTTGGAACTTCAACGAAGGACAACCGACCCTATTATCGAGTCGCGTTGCGTCCCGATTAATTAACACTCCTCGATTACCTATCGAAACATCGCCGCTTCCGTTTGGAGATTCGAAGAGCTGGAAACAGGAAGCGAAGGACTTTGTCGCGTTTGTTTAAACGTGGACGAAACGAGGACGAGTTGCGGGAGGAAGGGGGTTGGAAATCGAGAAGGTTACGGACGGAATTGTAGACTTTTCGTTAGCAAGCTTCGCAGAGATTAAAGGTAAACAGGATACTACAGCGAGGGCGTGACAATGGGAGGCGCCTTTTCTTAAAATGTCTAATTTATAATATTTAAGTTATTTGCCGTAAGAAGTTTATTGTTATAAAATATATTTGTAGGTTCGTTTAAAAGATTATGAGATATCAATATTTTTGTTTGCCAGCTTTCAATTATACTTAATTAATATCAATATTTATTCTATCTGAGATTGGAAAATATTTTATACTTAATTAACTCGTACCCAATTAATATAACTCACTTATAATTTCAATATAATTTTAATTTTAATTTTCCGGTGAGTTCAATAAATAGATTGAGTGCACGAAGAAGTTTAAATCCTTCTCGTAATTTCTTTTTAGCGTTGCAAAAATAATCTTTCAAACGTTTTTCCTCGGTTCAGATAGTTCTGTCAGGTAATGAAAATTGCCTGAATTAGAAATTTAATTTAATTTAATGTAAATTTATTAATTTTACGGGTATAAACCCCTAGGGTGTACATAATAAAATAAAAAGTAATTATAATATTCAATTCAATTGAAATGAGAAGATTGAGTAAGAAATTGATTAAACCTAATTCGAGATAAAACGCTTAAATGTAGAGAAATTACGCCAGATAATAATATTTTTGTATTAACGCCACTGTCTGACGCAAAGTGGTTCTAAATTTTTCGAAATCTTCCCCGAATTCACGTTGAAATTGAACCGAATCACACGTTTACGACTCGCTTTTCCGAGCATGTCGTAAGCTCCCCGAATTCTGTTCCTTTGAGAGGAAAGAAAACGATTCAAACGATTGCCCGCGGCGCAATCTCGAGCAGCGAGCATCGTGAAATTTACAGACGAACCCAACGATTTGCATGCAGGATGCGCCGTTTAATCGCGCCGAGGAAAACGATAAGAGGTGAAGCTGCTCCGTAAAGGGTTGAGAAGCGGGGACCGACGACGACGACGACGACGACGACAGAATTCCGGTTCAGACGGCCGCGTAATATTCCGAATAAGCGCGATAAATTAGATCCGCACGATACGACGCTCGGTGTCCCGCTCAAACTTTGATTTACTTTCGATTCAGTCGGTCGAATTACCAACTTCTCTGTGCTTGCGCTTGGTAATCGAGCCAAGAAGCGTTTATTATGAATCGAAGTTGCTGCTTTTTCAACAGGGTTTTCTAATGCTGCATGAAAAAGTGAGTGAAGTGTAGTACAGGCGCTCTTAGACTTTCGCACACAATTGGTTCCTGAAAATGTGTGCGAATGTTGAATGTTCGAAAGTAGAGGGATGTAAAAAAATATGCACCAAAAATTGTGTTTTAAAGTATTGATCTGAACGACATTGTAATCTGATGGCTAAAGTCTGATGTCCTCTCAGAGGAGACATCTGACCGAAAAGACTTAAATAGTTGAATGTTTAAAAATATGCGAAATAGCGAATTGTGCGAAAGTCGAGGAGTGCCTGTATCGACTTTCGCATACAATTGGTTCCTGAAAATGTGTGCGAATGTTGAATGTTCGAAAGTAGAGGGATGTAAAAAAATATGCACCAAAAATTGTGTTTTAAAGTATTGATCTGAACAACATTGTAATCAGATGGCTAAAGTCTGATGTCCCCTCAGAAGGGACATTCAACCACAAAGGCTTAAAAAGTTGAATTTTTAAAAATGTGCAAAATAGTAAATTGTGCGAAAGTAGAATGTACAAAAGTTGAGGGGCACCTGTATACCCAAATTTATTTCTCTCTCAGTTCTGAAATTTCAAATTCTATTCGATGTATACCTTATTCCTTAGTACAGGCGTCTCTCGAAATTCGCACATAATTGGCTTCTGAAAGTGTGTGTGAATGTTGAATGTTCGAAAGTAGAGGGATGCAAAAAAATATGCACCAAAAACTGTGTTTTAAAGTATTGATCGGAACAACATTGTAGTCTGATGTCCCCTGAGAGGGGACAGCCCAGTAACCTGTTCGATTCACGATCCCCCTCAGAGGGGACATCCAACCGCAAAGGCTTAAAAAGTTGAATTTTTAAAAATGTGCAAAATAGTAAATTGTGCCAAAGTTGAGGGGCTGCTCGTATACGTTTACATAATTCACATTGAACGTTTTATTTTTTTTTAATACTCGCTATTCTATCTTCTTTAACCTTTCATCTTGCGAATAAAAATATTTATCTCGAGTTAAATTCAACCTCTGTCTATAATATAAAACGTTTCCACGATATCTGTTCGTTTCCAAAGCAGTAGTATCACGTGTCCCAAGAGTCATCCACGAGCTTCTCTTGGTTTTATTTTTTCCCCCTCCGGCTCGTTCCTCGCTACTCCAGCGCTGTTTCTCGCCTGCACTCCGTGTGCACGAACGATTGGCTTTGCGAGTAATCACGGGAGCAGCGGACCGTGATTCCTGGCAATTGGCTGATTCAATGCGCGCCAATCGCATCGGTTCCTCCTTTCGAATTGAGCTCACTGCTCGGTCGATAGGCAGCCGGCTAAGGAAATCCGTGACAGACCGACGAAATATTGGTAGAACGTGCGGGTTTTAGGTGGGTCTTTTTTTTTATAACCAACCAAAAATGGAGCCAGGCGAGGCTAAACTATAAAGTTAGTCTCGGGAAGACGCTTTTGCTCTCAGAAAATCGAAGAGATACCATATTACTGTTTTAATGCACGGCACATGGATGTCATTTATGCGATCACTTCAATTTTTTAACATCCGAATCGTATTACTTTGATGAAATATTTACACAGTTTCGATGTCTATTATTTTAATATTCCCTCGATATCCTTAGTTGGAATTGTCAGAACCGTACTAATCGTGAACCTAACCTGTTAGACGTTTATTGTGTAGCATATGCTAATTACGTCAGCATACTGTTGTTTCAAAATTTCACGCGACACGTGCTCAATTTTCGATTCTCATTTCAGCAGTCAATCTAAGCACACAAATATCACTCTGTATATTAAAGTTATCAATGAAATATATATTATACACTTATTAAGCTCAACCACAAGACTTCCAAATTAACAAATCACTGCTTAATCATTGATATTACCTATCGTGTTGCCCCATTGCCTACTCTCAGGCGTAAAATAGCCCATTCGTTTAGTTGCTTATAACTAATAAACAAAGCATCGGACGCAATATTGTTACTCTTGATTTTCGTCTTAGAACGTTGCATACAGTTATCCCTTCAATTTTCTCCCAGCTTTGTCCGAATACCTTGTACATGGAAGAACAATTCCAAGACCGCGTTCTAATTTTAAAGATACGACCAGTCCGTAGAATCCAACAACACGTCTGCAGAGGAACCTTTCGTAGAGAACGCAACAACCTGCTCAAACTCCCTCAAAAAAGCTACCCTCCTGAAAGTATTCCCGTTATGCAAATTTCATGGCACCGCGGCATCCTCCGTCTGTACGGGCGGGCATACACAACGCAAAAGCGCATTCCTTCGTCGATACGAGCCACGGTCATTATACCCGGGAGCAGCAAAGCGAGAAATGCTTCAGCGTCGGCGGTACACGAAGCGTTCCCGTGTTCAAGGAAACAGACGTCGCGTCGCGTCGGCCAGAAAGGGATAAAACAAACAGACAGGACACAGACGAGAGCCTGTTCGAGCGCTCGCGGCTGTCTGAACAGGATCCGTGCCGCAGCCCGGCCATTTCCAGGCCGGTTCCGGTTGCACCGGAAACGCTACCGAACAGTTTACATCTTCGACCCGGTGTTCGTAGCCGCGGTAACGCGCTGTCTCCGCTTCTAGGGCCGCAGGAAGCGGTGAAAACAGCTTTTTCCCGTTCTTTAGACCTCGCGGTACCTTTTAGCATTTTTCTTTCCCTTACTTTTACTTTTCTTTTTCCACTATTTCTTTATCTTTCCTCGTTCCGTTTGTAGGGCCCTTTGTACTTCGTTTTTCGATCTTTCACTCTTTTCTCTCGGTACCTTTCTTTTTTTTTCCCCGTACCCTCGTCTCTTTTATATTTCCCTTTTCTTCCACGTTCCCATTTCTCTTTCTCTTTGTACTCCCTTATCTTTTATTCCCCTCCGCCTTCTCTCTTTTATATTTTCCTATTTATGCATTCCTTTTTTCTCTGTTTCTATCCTTAGACCTTTATATTTCCTATTTTCACCATATCTCTTTCTCTTTGTACTCCCTTATCTTTTTATTCCCATCCGCCTTCTCTTTTTTATATTTTCCTATTTATGAATCGCTTTTTTTCGCTATGTTTATCCATAGATTTCTATATTTTCAATTTTCATTATTTCTCTTTTCCTTTATACTCCCATATCTATTTATTCCTCTCCGTCTTTCCTCATTTATATTTTTCTATTTATGCATTTCCTTTTTTTCTACTTCTATCCTTGGACTTCTGTATTTCCTATTTTCATTATTTCTCTTTCTTTTCATACTCCCTTATCTTTTATTCCCCTCTGTCTTCTCTCTTTTATATTTTCCTATTTATGCATTTCTTTTTTCTCTTTACTTCTATCCTTAGACTTATATATTTTCAATTTTCATTATTTCCCTTTCTCTTTGTACTCCCTTATCTTTTATTCCCCTCTGTCTTCTCTCTTTTATATTTTCCTATTTATGCATTTCTTTTTTTTCTTTACTTCTATCCTTAGACTTATATATTTTCAATTTTCATTATTTACCTTTCTCTTTGTACTCCCTTATCTTTTATTCCCCTCTGTCTTCTCTCTTTTATATTTTCCTATTTATGCATTTCTTTTTTTTCTTTACTTCTATCCTTAGACTTATATATTTTCAATTTTCATTATTTACCTTTCTCTTTGTACTCCCTTATCTTTTATTCCCCTCTGTCTTCTCTCTTTCATATTTTCCTATTTATGCATTCCTTTTTTTTCTTTACTTCTATCCTTAGACTTATATATTTTCAATTTTCATTATTTCTCTTTCTTTTTATACTCCCTTATCCTTTACCTTTATTCCCCTCAATCTTCTTTCTTTTATATTTTCCTATTTATGCATTCTTTTTTTCGCTACTTCTATCTTAAGACTTCTATATCTCCTATTTTTCACCACCCCTCTCTCCCTCTCAGCTCTTTTTCGGCCCCGATACGCCAGCGACGAGCAACTTCCGGTGAATAAAAGGAGGGAACGAGGCCCTTCCGACGCGTCGTGGAAACGCCGCTAGGATGCACTCGACCGATATGGCGGTGGAGATCGAGATGGAACAAGTTGATGCGCCGCACACTTTTACACGCTCCCAGCTTCTTTGCTTCCCGTCGACGCTTCCGCGATTTTTAGGCGGCGAATCTCGATGAAGTTGCGAAGCCACGAACCACTCGTTTCGTTCTCCGTTCCCGTTTTTTCGCGCTTCCTCCCTCGGGGGCTGGTTTCTTGGCTCTTTGAAGGGGGATGTTTTAGGTGTTTCTCGGTTGTTTTGTGTTCCGCGGGGCGGATGCTTGAGTGGAATAAATTACAGGCCATTCTGAGGGATTTCAGAGAAGACGCGAATTTGCGATGGGTTTACATTAGCTCGTTCACCGTTACCCAGTTTCTGAACAACTTAAACGCTTCTTCCGCGCTTATGCAGCGTTTCGTGGTCTACAACGCTACTTTGGAACTATGAACGGGCGTTTGGGGAAAAAGGGAAACAGAGGAAGATGTATATTTGACAGACGATTATTCGGTAAATAATTTTCAAGAAAATATATGATTGATTGCCAAACAAGATAAAATATAGAGTGAATTTTCGCAATTTTATCTCGAATTATATATTTTTTAATCATACACCTTATCGCGTGTTAGAAGAAAATATCTAACATATACTAAAAGTATTTTTACACGATGTCGTTATTTTCTAATTATCCTTAAACGATAAAAACTGCTATTATATTCTAAACACTTAATCAATCGAATGGGGAAATCTTTGATTTTATTTACTTTTGTTATCAATTAGTCTTGAACTGGAGTTGAATTTATTAAAGAATGCACTTTGAAAGAGCAGAAAATTAACAACACTAGTTCAAGACTAACTAATAACAAATGTTGCAGAATGTCAACACTTAATCGACCGAATAAGGAAATCTCCCATTCTTTCCTCTGCCATTGATTCTATTTACTTTTGTTATTAGTTAGTCTTGAACTGGAGTTGAATTGATCAATAATTGTACTTTGGAATAACAGAAAATGCATCTGATGAATTGTGAACAACACTAGTTCAAGATTAACTAATAACAAAAGTAAATAAAATGAATAGCACAAGAAAGAATGGGAGATCTCCCCATTCGGTTGGCTAAGTGTTAATAACAATTCCAAACCGACAAGTGCAATTAGAACGACTTCTCTCCTTTCCATTAAACAGAAAAAGTGTATCGTTGACCGATCGCCTTCCTTCTCCCTCTGTGAACGACGGAGAACCGTCCCCTTTAAAACGCTTTCCACCCCGAGTCGATACGACTTCCGTTCCTGAGATATCGTCGCTTAAAGGGGTGCCATCATTTTTCCTCCTCCCCTGTGGCTCATCGACTGATCTATCCCAAGTTTGGCACGTTTGCGGCTGATCACCGACAACCACCGAATCAGAACTCTTTTTGCTTCATTCTATTAGCCGTGTACGCATTTTCAGCAGGGGTAAAAAGAAAAAAAAGAGAGAGAAGTGGGCCACGAAATTTCGGCCATCGTCCACAGAATCCTCGAGGTTGCGTTCTCGTTTCGCGAATTTCCGCTATCTCGAGAACCGATCGGGGGGTATCGGCTTGCAACGAGATGCATCTTCGACTGCAACGAGACCCTCCAAGTGGATTTTGGTCTCGAATTTCGTGGTTCTACCGGGGCGGGTTTCGCGGTTGTATTTAATGTATCATCGAGTGTGCGAGCTACGCTGGACGGAAGCTGTTTCGTATTCTAGCTGAGCGGCTAGGTATCATCGAACGCTTGTTGCGGAGTTCTACGATATTATTTGGAATAATTATTCTTGTTGTGCACGAATTTTGATGGTATCTCCAGAGAGGCGGTATTACGATTGTACGAGTAACTATGACTAGTGGAAGGGTAAATAAAAATAAATAAAGTAATAGTAAAGTAGGGTGGCGCAAACAACGCAGGAATAAACAAAGACAAGGAGGATTAGGATTGATAAATGTTGGACAGTGGGTAAAAGAACTGCAGTTGTGTTACTCAAATTAGGTTTAATATGCAAAATGATATACACCATGACTAGTGGAAGGGTAAATAAAAATAAATAAAGTAATAGTAAAGTAGGGTGGCGCAAACAACGCAGGAATAAACAAAGACAAGGAGGATTAGGATTGATAAATGTTGGACAGTGGGTAAAAGAACTGCAGTTGTGTTACTCAAATTAGGTTTAATATGCAAAATGATATACACCATGACTATTGGAAGGGTAAATAAAAATAAATAAAGTAATAGTAAAATAGGGTGGCGCAAACAACGCAGGAATAAACAAAGACAAGGAGGATTACGATTGATAAATGTTGAACAGTGAGTAAAAGAACCGCAGTTGTGTTATTCAAATTAGGTTTAATATTCAAAATGATATACACGATGAATACTGTTCGATAATTGTTTATTTCAAGTATTTTGGAATTTTTTTTAGTATAAGTATTTTATTGTTTTTAAAGGGAACCTCTCAGTTTACCTACTAAATAAATAAATAAATATACAGAGTGTTCGAGAGACGAGTGATTAATTATAAATAAACATGTCGTAACTAGTAAAGTTTGTCTAACAATAAAAATAAGTGTACCTTCGATATTGATAATATTCCAAATAATCATTTCCTGCGCTTGCGAGGAATTGGTTAAGCAGGAAAAAGAAAGAGTGAAAATTGTGAAAATAAACACGATATAGGGAAACATAGCCGTGGAAATAAACAAGATATACCGGGAAACAAAAGTTCGTTGAGAAAGTTGTAAAAATAAGGAAGGCAGATAATTCATTTCTTTTTTCTTTTCGGATGAAATGCAACGGAAAGGTCAAGTAGAATACTGGAAACGATGAAATCGATCAACATCGTGTTTTAATATTAATGAAGGCTTCGAGAAAGTCAGAGGGAGAGAGAGTATTTGCTTTCCTGGGTCAAGAGATGTCAGAGATAACTCGAGTAGAGCGTAACACCAAGCTCACCCTAATTAATCACTGATTACCAACTAATTTGGCTTTATTTTACGGCACGGCGCCATCTCAAAGCATAATTAATAACTCTACGCGTTGCACTTGCTCGTGTAATAATATTACACGTTGCGAATGTTTACGTTGCACTCGGACCGACGTACATGTGTATCTTTCTTACAAGCTGACGAATATTTCCGTCGTTTCACGCCCTTTCGTTCCCGTTCTGGGAAATCTTCAGCGTAGCACTTCTCGCGGTGAAATAATTCTAATAAGAACCAATTGTTGGTTAACCAAATATTAAATGCTTCATAAAGATACAACAAAAATTAATTTGTTAACTATGCAAAAAGGGATTGAAATTGCGAAAAGGTTCTACTGAATTTTCTTTAGCAATAATTAAAATTGAAGTAGAGGTATCAGTCCAATATCGGGGATACAGTTTAAGTAATTCAACGCAGAAATCTCTTTTCTCTGACCAAAGCGCATCTTACAACGAAACAAAATCCTTGTGAACTCGACACAGTGGTTTGCAACATGAAATCGCCCATCGGTCCGAGCCAAATCAACTGCGAGTTTCGAATCAAAGCGGCAGTCAAAAAGCGGAAAGTCCAATCTGTGCTGGCGCATCGCTGGCCCAATAAAAAATACATTCTCGGTTCTCCAGGAATAAAACGAAGCCGCGCAATTTGTCACCATCGACGCGAGATCAATACGCACGATTCTCTCCCTTCACCCTTTCACCCCTCTGCCCTTCCTCTCTTTCTCACTTTCTCTTTCTCTTTTTCTTACTCTCTCACTTTCTCTCTCTCTCTCTCTCTCTCTCTAACTCTCTGACTCTCTTTCTCCCCCTTTCCCTCACTCTCTCTCTCACTCTCTCTTATGCACTCTCTGTCTCCTCCCTCTCATTCTCACTCTTACTCTCTCACTCTCTCTTTCTCTCTCTAACTCTCTGACTCTCTCTTTCTCTCTCTAACTCTCTGACTCTCTCTCCCCCTTTCCCTCACTCTCTCTCACTCTCTCTCATGCACTCTCTCTCATGCACTCTCTGTCTCCTCCCTCTTACTCTCACTCTTACTCCCTCACTCACTCTTCCTCACTCTCTCTTTCTCTCACTCTCTCTCTTACTCCCTCACTCTCTCTCTTACTCCCTCACTCTCACTCTTGCTCTCTCACTCTCTCTCTTACTCTCTTACACACTCTCTCTCTCTTTTCCTCACTCTCTCTTTCTCTCACCCTTTTTTCATCCTCGCGAGATGTTCCGCTATCTCGATTGTCGTTCCGGCCGGCTTCGCCGGACTAATCTCTCGCCGATTAATCTATCGAGTGTCGCCTGGTCAGGGGATCCCCCCTAATCGCGGCCGACAGCGATATTTCTACTCTATCCCGAATCGATTTTTATCCGTGTCCGCTTGTTATTGTACGGCCCTTCGTCATCGCCGACCTCGAACCCTGGCGATTTGTCTTCGACGCCGCGGGGTCGGTAAGTGCAGCTTTTTCGAATGCGTTTAATGGCTGTCGCGATTCGGTGTTTTTTCTTTTTATAAGCATCGGTACCGCTTTTTTTTCATACGCGATGCAAATAGAAGAGTACGGTTTTTCAAAGGGGATGATAGATAGGAGGCATTTGACAAGAGATTTGTTTTAGGGGTAGAAAATAGTTGTGCTACACACGAGTTTGGTTGTTCAAAGAAATTTGAAGGATTTTAATTTTTGTTTTCGATTCTCTTTTGTTGGTTATTAATGGTTTTTCTTAAAGATATTGTATCGACTAACACGTGAAGGTTAGAGAAATTTGTTGTAAAATAGGATCTGCATCTTTTTAATAGTAATTAAAAGATTGATAAAGGTGTTTCTAATTTATTCATCCCTTATTTCTAAAACTGTGAAAATGAATCCATTTCTTTGTATGATTATTATTTAGTCATCTGTATATATTACCGGTACGAAAAAAAGGAACAATTTTAGACACTTTTGAATTTGAGATAAAATACAGATACTGAGATTTACACACCTACAGTAACGGACAAAAGTTTAAGACTACAGAACAATGTAGAATATAATTTTATAGCCTGTAAATATTGTCTGTACATTCATTTTTATTGTTACTATGGTAGAACACTATTTATCGATTAGCACAGAATGAAAATTTTGTATTAAACTTTAAGTTTTATTCGTATAAATTAGTTAGTTTAATTTCGTTCAATCTTTGGTTTTAAACTTTTGCCCGCTACTGTATCTACGCGTTCTTTATATTTCTCTTCGCGTTCACCTCTATCACTTTAAATAAAATCAGAGACGCTTACCCTTGCCGTAAGGAGCGAGCAACAGAAGATTCACCAGCGCCGCGCCAGTGTCGTGTCCAATAAGCGTGATTTTCGTCGGGTCGCCTCCGAAAGCAGCGATATTTTCACGCACCCAGCGGAGTCCCATGGCGATATCCTTCAAAGCCAGATTCCCCCCAGATCCTGGCGTTCTGTCTGGATACGGACGTGTCCTCAGGAAACCTGGAACACCGCCAGCCATTTCTGACTCCACCAATCTAGTTCCCTCAAAGAAATATGCCAAACCGTGTCGACTTTCTTTTCTTATTCCATCAAATCCCTTTCGTATCCCGCTATAACCAATCTTTCCTCGATTCCTTCCTTTCTATTCTCGTTTCTTTTTCATTATAAATCGATCGGACACAAGGGAACGTAATTGTTCGTCGGATATGCATTGATACTTGATGGAAGGATCTTTAACACTATTTCTAATATTCATATGATAATGAATAGGTTTAAAATTAGTGTCCGAGCTGTGACAGGACAATAGTTTTCCGTTTTCTAAGGGAGGACTTGAAAGTTTAAGACTAGAACTACCAGAGCAGTCGAAATGACCAATTATTGGTGATTATTCATAATAATCTTATAAGTTCACCGTAGTAAAGCTATATTATATTAAAAAGGTGTCCTTTAACACTAGAACTACCAGAGTAGTCAAAATAACTAATTGGTGATTGTTTGTAGCAATGTTATGAATACACTATGATTTTCTGCAAAAGGTGTGAATGAAGATTTGTTTTCTATGTATACTTGGTATTTTTTCACGTAATTTTCAATTTCTTTTCCATGCGAATAAGTAAACTTTATCTTTGTCGATAGTACTAGTGTTAACACTAGATTTATGAACATATCTTGAATATCTGTTTCCAAAATATATATACCAAGAAATAAGGTATACATCAAAAAGAATTTGAGATTGTAGAGATCAGAGGGAAATAGATTTAGGGATATTTGTATCGATCCATCAATAAAACTCAGCAAAAAATGAATTTGGTGTTTGGAATTTTAATATTCATTTTAAATGGAATTTTAATAATTATGTTTGCAAATTTTACTCATAAAGTTCGAAACCCGTCGAATTAAATTTTATACATTCTGGAATTAGATTTAAAGTCTGATCTTTAAAACGATCAATTTTTTTATCAATTTTCACAAAAGCTATCCGCCTGAAAAATTTGTTTCGCAGAATTCTATTTACCTAATTTATATTCGAATACAAAATAGGAACGTAGCGAGTGTGCACGAACATTTAAGTGACGCGGTACATTGTCTATTGCAAACGTGGTGAATTTTTTAACGCGGCCTAATTTCGCGACAAAGTCACAGCGGATACAATGTCCCTCGATTATGGACAACCGGAAGCCACAAGTTCCAGTCGGTTTGCACGAGAACCGCGCAAGCACTGTAATCGAACACGCGAAAGGAATCGTAAAATATTAATCCTCGATCGGACGGATTTATGCGACCGCTGGAAGCGCGCAATTATAATGTTAAATAATGCGGGGGTGTCGCTCGGTTTCTGGTGCACGCGTGTGTGTTCGTAACGTTTGGACAGAATTTAACGCGGCAAATGAATAATGAGCGAGGTTTCGGTGAGGCGGGAGGGGGGGGATAAGAATTTATCCCAGCGGGATGAATTATTTATTCGTTGTTCCGTGTTTTATTTGCGTTTTCTTACTCGCCCGGCATTATTCATGAGACACTCTGTTTTCCACTTTTACGTTTCCCTTTTTACGGGACAAAAAAGGCCGGAACGATATCACGTGTTTTTCAGATTTGACTTATAATTTATCAAAGCAGCTGAAAAGCACGTTCTTTTCATTTCTACCCGTTTCTCTGCTCCTTTGTTTACGCTCTGTTTCCCAGAATGGAACCGGTAAACAAGAATACCAAATTCGAGATATCTACGTCGCTATTACTTGGTTTCGGTTAGCATGCTTTTACCGATACCACGATAACAACGTTTATTTGCATAATGAGAAAGTCGTTTTTGCGCGCGACGTGTATCCTTTTTTTTCTGCATGTTAAAGAAAGCGTACAGAAGTAAAAGGTTTGTATATGGATAACAGTAATACGTACCTAAGATTCCAAGACGATAGTTAAGCGTGATTACTATGACGTGGCCGGCGCTGGCTAAAACGGACCCGTCGTAGACGTTTCCTGTTCCCCATTCGAAACTTTCACCGTGTACGTACACCATCACCGCGTATGGCGCTTCCAGTCCACGAGATCCTGAAGAATTCCAACATTTCAACATTCAGTTTCGAATCATTAAACGCTAATATTAAATTAAACATGATTATTTTTTCCTTGAACGTCGATCAAATAACATCGTTCGAATAATTCCTCAATCGCAACATTTTCTCAAGTGCTCATAAACAGCTATCATAAAGGCTATCGCTTAACTCAACCACTCTTCACATTTTCTCACAATCGTACCCACTCAATCACATTCCTACAATAATTTAAAAGGAATAGTATGACAAACAAAATTTGCATTCTGTGCTGATCAATAAATAGGGTCCCGAAAGGAACGTAACATTTTTGATTTGCACTTCACAGAAATCAAATTTTTAGTCCAAATATTCTACGTTCACACGACTATTGCTCAACTCAACCACTCTTCACATT
>JAOPTO010002190.1:431367-486955 GCA_033822845.1 Tetrapedia diversipes | reverse complement strand
TTTTTGCTGTCCTCGAATCTTGTTAACGTCGCGAAAACGACTCGAGACGTTGAATTTAAGCTTGTTAATTGGAAGGTGGACCAACGAAAATGTACGACATTTGCTAAGAAAGCAGAACATGTTTAACACTAGATTGCCGGATGTTGGGTTTATTTATTTGTTTATTTATTTTGCCTGGAACAAGTCAATTTGACTTAAATACGAAAATTGAAGTTTAAAAAAAAAATAAAACTTTATTTTAAAGAAAGTTTATTCAAAACAATGTTTATATATATATATTACATATTTTTTTATTACATTTAGCAGAAACACCTTTACTTCTATTCCTTTCATCTGATACTTGAACTTGACAAAATCATAAGTGAGTTAAATGACTCACTCTGGCAATCTAGTGTTAACACTAGGTTTACGGAAGCCGTTAATTTGACAGGTTTTGAACAAATTATAAATGAGAAAAATTTGCAAAAAAAATTACTATTATTCCTAACAATTTTTGGTGGCTTTTATTGATAGAGTGATACAAATAAACCCTAATCTATCTCCCTTTCAGCTCTGCAGTTTCAAATTTTGTATAACGTGTACCTATTTCACTAGCACATGTACATTAGAAATAGATGTACAAGAAATGTCCGTAAATCTAGTGTTAAGCAGAATGAATTATTTTCTTATGATCCATTTTTCGATTTCAACACAAGGAAATATTTTCCAGTAGTTTTAGTCGTAGTTAAAAAAATATGTAAAATAAAAAATTCCAACGCTTCGTTTTAATTTGTTACAGTTTAAAAAAGGTGTAGTATAGAAAAGCTGTAGGATATCCTGAAGTTTTCAATGCAATTTTTCAACCGATTCGTTCTATTAATTCCGCTGCTACCATCCACGAAATCGAAGAGAATTTTCGATAAAACTTTTTAAACAAAACCTTTCAACGGACCTTGTACACGCGACGCTGGCAAACAAAAGGGGAGGAAAAAACAATAGAAGAATTCTCTTGTTGCTTACCACTGCCGGGTATGTACAGGTTCAAAAACAGGCAGTCCTCGCTCTGGTTGGTCAGGAACATGTGCAAACGCTTCAGCTGTTTGTATCTGCCCAGAGGCATTTGCAACAAAGCAGCTGTGTCATTGGTGATGTTTGGAAAGTGCTGCGGGCAAACCGCGCCGAAGGAGTCCGCCAGCTTTATACCGTCCCAGGGGATCGGCGAGATCGGTGGCCGGAAACGTAAATCTCCTACAGGCGGCGCTGCGTACGGTATGCCCCGGAACACTTCCACTGGATCGAAGTGTCTGCTGTTCAAGTCCTGTGGCGAAAGAACGAAACGGTACCCGAGGATATTAAGAATAGAAATGAACGATGATAGGGGGGATCGCTCTCTGTGATTCATTTTCCATGCATTCGGGGAAAATTGGAAATTTTTAGAACGTCTTAAAGCCGTAGGTCGGATATTATTAGAATCCATTATTCTTGTAGCGACTACCAGGTTCTCGTTGCTATTAAATTTACGAAAGGGGTTTTATTATGTTTATTATTAAATTTGTGAGATATTAATGGATTCATCTCGTAGAAATGGATAAATAAATAAATAAATATTGGAATATTAAATTTACGAAAGGGGTTTTATTATGTTTATTATTAAATTTGTGAGATATTAATGGATTCATCTCGTAGAAATGGATAAATAAATAAATAAATATTGGAATATTAAATTTACGAAAGGGGTTTTATAATGATTATTATTAAATTTGTGAGATATTAATGGATTGATCTCCTAGAAATGGATAAATAAATAAATAATATTGGAATATTAAATTTACGAAAGGGGTTTTATAATGATTATTATTAAATTTGTGAGATATTAATGGATTGATCTCCTAGAAATGGATAAATAAATAAATAAATATTGGAATATTAAATTTCCGAAGGGGTTTTATAATGATTATTATTAAATTTGTGAGATATTAATGGATTGATCTCCTAGAAATGGATAAATAAATAAATAAATATTGGAATATTAAATTTACGAAACGGGTTTTATAATGATTATTATTAAATTCGTGAGATATTAACGGATTGATCTCGTAGAAATGGATAAATAAATAAATAAATATTGGAATATTAAATTTACGAAAGGGGTTTTATAATGATTATTATTAAATTTGTGAGATATTAATGGGTTGATCTCGTAGAAATGGATAAATAAATAAATAAATATTAGAATATCGGTGAATTTTGAAAGTTCGAATTTTGTACCCGATGATTTGTGATACTCAATGCTCAATGAGTATAAAAGTTTGAATTAATTGTATTGGAAATGGAGTTTTATATTGCTTAAATAAAATACACTATTATGTGAAATATTATAATACTTTATTATACAGCACGAGGAAGGGCAACTGTGACAGAACCTTGCAAGCTTTGTCATGAGACTAGCAAAACGTAATGGTCGAAATTCCTACAATCCCATCCGGATCCTTAAGCCCCTTAGTTCTGTTTCTTAACGTTTTCGAATTCTCTAAAGTGCCAGATATGGCTTGGGTTCTTAGAAGAAGCCCTTGAGAAAGTACCTTAAAAGAAAGTTGCTTTATGATTAATTTTTGCTTCGTAGTATTTCTGTATTCAATTTCTAACAAATTAAATTTGACAAATATTAAAGTTTTCAATTAGGTACTCTAAGAACCATGTAATGCACAACGTAAATGACCTATTATTATTTTGTTTATTGAATTTTCATAGAGATGAAAACGCAGTGAAATGCAGCAGTAAGTCAATGAAGGATAGAAAAAATATTTTATACGAGTAAATCCATAATAGACGCTGAAATGTTATCAGCTCCTTGCAGGTACATCAAATTCGAAAGGCGATCAGGAAATCAGGTTCGTCGATTTACGAGGTTTTCGATTAACCCCATGAATTCTGGCACCGGCTAATAACGACAAAAGTACCTCGTTACTTCAATTCGGTGTGCGCGGTCCCGATAGGGAGATCTCTGACGGTAATATCTCTGCCCGGCAACATTGAGTTAGATGTAAATCCTGTATTTTATGCACATGAACGTGGTCCGGCTGTTCGTGTTACGGGAAACTAATTACCTAATTACCCTCTGCGTTTCGATTATCTCCGCTTTACGAGAGCTTTCCTGGATTCCCTACAATCCACAGACGCCGCAATGATTCCGTGCGTTCCTACAAACGATCGATCTCTGTTTAACAAAAAGAAACAAGAAGCAGAACATGCTTGAATTTGTTGTTGATTAAATAAAAAAGAAAAAATTGTAATACTTCAAGGGATCTGGCCATGCGATTTTTAACCCCTTGCCATACCATTTAACTCGATGAAATCCAGGTCAAACCGGTAGAAAAAAATCAAATATTTCAATCGTTACCTCTATCATCAAACAATTTTTAGTATATTTGGCCCAATCTTTATTCTACCTGTTAAATTCGTAATTTTCACGTTTGACACGCATTTGAATCCACGAGTCTGACTCGTGACACTCATGTTTGATCCAATATTGTCATGACGAGTCAGACTCGTCAAAGTACGTCAAGGGGTTAAGTTGATCGTTTAAGAATCACCCTTAATTTATTCATTTCGTTAAGTCAATTTTTATTCAATTTGTGGATACAAGAAAATCAAATGTTGCGTTTTACAAATATTGCAAATTACAAGTTTGCAGTATCATTAAAAATAATAATACTAGCAATATAATCTTCTTGTATTTCTTTGGAGAATCTACAGATGCCCCAAGCATTCATGTCTACCGCAGGCACACGCGTGTGTCCACCAACACGAACGCAAATATTTTTATTGCCAATCAATCGCATCGAGGAAACGGCAGGAGCTCGCGAGGCGTTTGCGCGTCGACGCTAACGAAACTCGATAATTGCTTTCGTTAGACGTAATTGCGCAGGAAAAAAGGGGGAAAAAGAGAGATACCGAGAGTGAGTGAGAGAGAGAGAGAGAAAGAGGTAGAAAACATTGCCATTCGCCGACTTTCTTCGAAGCAATTATACCAGAAGAGCTAATAAATCTCGTTTGGTGCGAGTCGACGTTAATTGCACCTCCGGCTGGCTGCTACGGGAGGAGAGGACCTCTCTCTCTCTCTCTCTCTTTCTGCCCCATCCTCTTCCACCCTCCTACTCTTCTTTTCCATCCCCATTGAGAAAGGCGATGGAGCCGCATCGGGTTCAAAATCACGAATTCCCATTAACGGGAGGACCCGTGATGTTACTCGCGGAATAATAAAGAGAGCAAGCCGACGACGCTGAAAAGATGTGAAAAAATTCTTAACCCCTGGCCTCTTCGTTTCCACCCCTTCATAATTACGGCCACCTCTGCGTTGAACGTTATTCAGAGGAATTCTATGGACGAGGATAATTTTTGTGATCGTTCGGCGATACGGTGTTTTATCGACGAAGATGTTACGTCGTTGAAAATTGTTGGATTTCGACGTCGTCAGGGACAATATTTTTAGTTTTAATGGAGAAACAAGAGAATGAACACCTTTTAGATTTTTAATGTTTAATAATAATAATAACATAGATTTAATTAATAATTACAATAACGTTTTCTTATCTTTTATCTTAATTTTATGCAATCTTTAATTTTAATTTCGTTTTGTCTTTCTTACTTACTTTCTCTCTCAGATCTCAAAAACGAAGTGAAGATCATACCACACAGCAATCATTCAGAACACACTCATTCTTGCCAACATATTTTCATACACCACATCCATACCAACCATTCACACCAATTGTTCTCAACAAAAATTTATCGATATTTAAATATGGTCTGAGATCCATTAGAAAATACTTTTAAGAGATCGTTTTTAAGGGTTAGATTTGGTGCACTCTTTTGGAAAGAATGATGGAATTCGGCTATGAATATTTCTAATATCATGGACAACATCACGAAAATATATTATCATTGCAATAATTTTTCCGTTTCCTCTTCCTTCATTTTACCTTCTTCCGTTTCCTTCTACCTCGCCTTTCTTCATTCTTTAATAATTCAGCTTTCTTCTTCAGAATTATTTCCATCTTCCTTTTCTTCGTCATCACCCTTTCTTTTCCTTTATTGCCGTTCGGTCCTGTTCCTATTCACACTTTAACGTTTTTATTACCCTCTTCCTTTTCTTCTCCTCTGCTGCACCTTCCTCATTTCTATTACAATTCTTTCTTCCTTTTCCGTGATTACTCCTCCTTCCCGTCATCACTTTTGTCGCCCATTTTACGCACTCTTTCATTCATTTTCTCTTCTGCATCACTTTCTTCCTGTTCCTTTCATCTGCAATCTTTTACTATCGTTCATCTTCAAACAATAATCCGTTCAATCAAATCGAGCCAGCCGAACGCGACAGACTAACCGAAAAAAAAAAATATTTGCCAATAATTCTGGCCGACGACCAACCTTCGGCGACCAAAAACACACCGGTTGTACCGGCGATCGGATTTTATTTACGGTTTTACATTAATTTTCGAGTCACCGGCTTCCATTAAGTTCAGGCAGCGGCGATATTTTCGGAAAAGCAATGATCGCGACGAAAATGGACGCTCGATCGCGACGAAACGTGAGCGAAGAGGGTTGAACGGAAAGGGGAGGAGGAAATATTTAAATGGGAGGGAGGCTAAAAAAAAAGTCTGGCGTACAAACCGATCCTCGATGCGACCTCGTCCGCGTGCGTGTTTTCGGGTTTGTTAAAGAATTAACGACCTTCGCCTGACTGGATGCGACGTCGACTGTCAACGGTGGGTGAAAACGACTATGAAGCAACGCTGTTGACGCGATATTTATCTCCGCGAGGTCGTTGATTTCCCTGGTCGTCGAGCGATTGATTTCTGTTGGCACGCTCACGCAATTATCGTTCCTCTCTGTCCATTCTTTTATTTCGCTTCGCGTGTTTTTCCGTTTTCGTTCGATTTTGTTCTCTCTCTCTCTCTCTCTCTCTCTCTATCTCTTTTTTATTTCGATTTGGGAGCGAAGCTTTGATTCCCAGGCAGCGAACGTTCAACGCGTTGATTTGAAAGTTTGTAACGAGCAGGACGTTCAAGCGTGCACTTTAGTGCCGACTCGGTTTCGCTGCGGTGTTTAAAATGCATGAGAATTGGAAGGGAACGGAGGCAGCACGCGTTATCTGAAATAATATAAAAATTTGAAGAATTCCCCGACTAATTTATGCGCGTGCATACTACCTGTTAGCGACCGCATATTTTTGGGTAGTCGGCCTGAAATGCTTAGACCGTAACTTTGGCTCACAGTAAACGATTTATGACTGGGCATTTCGTGTACCTGATTTAGAAAGTACGTTAGAAAGTATAAATGGAACCCTAAGGCGTCCACTTAACGGCTAGTGCCTCGAAGACACGTAGTCATCGGACTCAGTGGGGACATCCGATTGCAAAGGCTTAAAAAAGTTGAATTTTTAAAAAATGTGCGAAATAGCTAATTGTGCGAAAGTCGAGGAGCGCTTGTATTGTTTATAGTAAGCGTGGGAAAGCCTAGGCATAGCGAGTAATCCAACGTTGCTCTGCAATAGATAGGACCTTTGACCTGAAGGTTATGCAACCTTCTAGAAAAAGGACTGTGGTTAACACCACGACACTTATCCCAGAACCTCGAACTGGAAAAGGCATTTTTAACCAACTCTAACATACCTGTATCAGTGTTGTATTTCCTTTCGGGCGCTTTATTTCGCCCACGTCAGATTGTCTTTTTCCTCGTGGATACCGTGATGAAATGTTTTTTCAACCGCCAGTGCATACAGAAAGTATTAAAATATCAGGCGAGCAATGTATTTGTTAAAACTCGGACAGGAACAAGAGCGGAACAGAGAAGTGGAGCACAGAAATTGTTTACCTAATTGCTACTAACTTTCATACGATTACGATATTGAATTAAAAATTCGGTGCACAAAAGCTTCGTTATTCGGGAACCGAAGTTAATCGAATATTATGATCAAATAAATTACACGCCAACGAGAAAGGGGGGTGGACGCTATTAACGACACAGTTTGCGTTTAACCGGACAAGCTTTACATTCAATATAAAGGCATCGCTTTTCTCTGTGCCTTTCAACGGGCGCACAACTTTTTCTTTTTCGAGCAGCTGGTTAAAATTTACACCGCCTCCCAGTGGGGGACAAAAAACATCGCTCGGGTTCGCGAGTCAGAGGAGAACCGTCGAGAGCTGCCTCGGAACGACTCCCGCGGAGTGCATGAAAGCCATCTTTCTGAAAAACATCAAAATAATCGCGATGGACAGCCAGTTTGCTGCGTCAATTTGGAAAATACACGCTTCCATTGCGATTTCCGCCCGACAAAGAGCGAGCCGCTCTCGAACGCAGTTCCCGGGGACGTTGAAATAATCTTCGAGAATGTATCCTCGCGCCGATATCTCTTTCGTTCGCGTACGTTCGCGCGTGCTGCGCTCGGGACCAAGATATTTCACTGTCCTCGCAGGAATGAGAATTCGAGAAAAAGGAGCAGAGAGGAGGGCAGAGGAACGAGAAAAATAGAAGAAGTAACGTTGAAAGGCGCGAGTGCATGAAATGGCGAACAGCGAGAGCAACTCGGATCGCGGATAATGCGCTCCAGCCGATCGCGCTTTTAGAATTAAAAACCGGATCTGGGTCACGGGGATAAATAGATCGACTAGAGAATCCAAGACGGTGCTACCACGGTATACGAGGAGGAGCTGCAGTTTCGCAGCCAGCGAGCAATCTTCCGCTAATGCCCTCCTGAAAGAATGAAGAGGAGATCGTACACGCTGCCGTATCCCGTGGAATTGCACTGTTCCCCGAAATATGGCCCCTGTCCGCCCTCCGTTACCGTCAAATTCCCGTGAATTTAATTCGGCCGGGAAAAAGAACTGGAACTTCGCGGGTCTAATGAAAAACTAAAGCGATTAAAAGAGGCTTGGGAACGCTTAAGGGGTGTAAGACGATTCTTTGAACTCCCCAGGTGAAATCGCGAGCTCAATTTTAAGATAGATTAACGGCGTAATTGAGATTTGCTTAATTGAAAACGGGTCAAGCAATTCTTTCGAGGCATTAGAGAGCAGGTTGCTTATTATGCGAACACATCTGTTTTTAACGCTAGAACTGCCGACAATTAAAGTGTTGTTATTCATATGCAAGAGATCAAAGTGAAAATTACACGAAAAAATACCGAATACATAGAAAACAAATCTTTATTCGTAGCTTCTGCAGAAAATCATAGTAAATTTTGGAAGCTTTACCATAATCAATTTATATCATTGCTACGAACAATTACCAATGAGTCATTTTGACTGCTCTGGTAGTTCTAATGTTAAAGGACACGTTTCTAATAAAATTTTGATTAATTTCTACGGGAAATCGTACTTATTACTTTATCAAATATTAGAGCTTCCAGTTAATAACGAATTCCTTTAGCTTAATTTCACATTGAGTTTCAGTTTTTGATATCATCCTTCATTTAAACAGCCAAGCTCACGTTTCCTTTTAATACCCGTTGAACAGTTGAAAAGTAAAATTTTTTAATCTCTCCCTTCCGTTTTGATAATTATTTCATATTAAATTGAACGACTAACTAAAATGTCGAGGGTTAGAAGAGAAAGAGTGCGCATATTGGACGTTAAATCCTTTTCATCCCCTGTCTGTAACACAATGTCCATTGTTCCGGAAATCAACGCGATGCCATCGTTCCGTAATTATGCCAGCATTACCGACCGGCCATTATTATTACCAGATTGCCGCGCGTACAGCGTGCACATACCTACTTGGCTGTTTGAGCGACGGACTAACGTGACCCCGTAATTACCCCGTGATTAAGGTAATACGATCGCCGAGATCGAGGGCGTGCTTCGTGCTGGGTTATGAAAAATTTCGTCGAGAAACGGCCTCAACGACCAACGCGTGTCGAACGGTGTTGGATTATGAAGTGTTTATAAGGGGTGGGCGAATGGGGCGGTTGTTAAAGGTGCTTTCTTTTATGGATTACGCGTTGGGCGAGAAATGAGCTATTGCGGTGGTTTTATATACGTGTAGCGGGAGAGGTAATGACGACGAAGTTGTTCGTTGAAGATGTGCTGGTATAAGGGTTGGTTTAGTATCGGTAAATTTTATTTTTATTCTTTTTCGTAATCTGCGGATTTCTTTGCAAATTTGCTTCATCCCTTAAATATCGTAACAAATATATTTAGGATATTTTATTTATGAATTGAAAGTTAGGAATCCACTTCACAAGTTAAATCTTTATTCTTATTCGTGATTTGTGGTTTTTTTCGCAAATTTGCTTCATCCCCTAAATACCGCAACAAGCTTATTTAGAATATTTTATTTAAGAATGAAAATTTAGGAATCCACTTCACCAGTTACATCTTTATTCTTATTCGTGATTTGTGGTTTTTTTTCGCAAATTTGCTTCACCCCCTAAATACCGCAACAAGCTTATTTAGGATATTTTATTTAAGAATGAAAATTTAGGAATCCACTTCTCCCGTTACATCTTTATTCTTATTCGTGATCTGTGGTTTTTTTTCGCAAATTTGCTTCACCCCCTAAATATCGTAACAAGCATATTTAGGATATTTTATTTAAGAATGAAAATTTAGGAATCCACTTCTCCCTTTAAATCTTTATTCTTATTCGTGATCTGTGGTTTTTTTTCGCAAATTTGCTTCACCCCCTAAATATCGTAACAAGCATATTTAGGATATTTTATTTAAGAATGAAAATTTAGGAATCCACTTCTCCCTTTAAATCTAACAATTAGCAATTTATCTAATATATTTTATATGTTTTTGCATGTTGAGTGCTTTTTGGCACATTTTAATTTTTCATAAACACGTCAAAATTCGTAGTCCATTTATTTGCATAAAGATAAGTTGTTCTTATAGACGGTGGAATAAAATCTCAGTCTAGGTCTAGGTTAATCGAAGTCTATCGCATGCAGTTCGATGGAAATAAGATCTTGACAACGTACTTATTACGCTTTTTGTTCTTCCAAGTGCCATGAAAAGGGGAAGACGTAATCCCGAGGATACGTGAGACGACTGCCCGATCGACGAATCATTATAATCCCTTTCCGCGGCCGGCAATTTCGCCTCGGAACCTCCCTCTTACAGACGTGATCGTAATTCTCATTATTATCGCGAAGCACGAGAAAGTTTCAGCCTCGCCAATCGCGATTCCGACGATTTCAGTCGGCTGGCAAAAAATTGCTTCGTTTCGCTAGGGATCGAGCGAAAATCGAGAGTGTATTTAAACGAGGGGTCACCGATGAAAAGGGGAAAGCACCCGACGAGCTCTTTTTTTCACCCTTCGTCCATTGCTGATAGAGTCTTCAGAACTCGAGGGGAAATTTTTTTACCCCGCAGAACGTGTTATGTAATCCTGAACAGAAGGTCAATTTTATCACGCCTGTTTTAGTAGAATCTTTTTAAGGGAAGGTTAAAGTAAGTTAATACATTCAAGATTAGCTTAAATTTTTAAACAGATTTTAATGGAATGTCAATTTCATCACACGTGCCCTGTTAGAACCTTTTTCAGCAAAGGTTAGTGTAAATTAATGCATTCAAGGTTAGCTTAAATTTTTAAACAGATTCTAATAGAATGTTAATTTCATCACACGTCCTCTGTTAGAATCTTTTTCAGCGAAGGTTAGAGTAAATGAGTAAATTAATGCACTTAAGATTGACTTAAATCTTCAAGAAACCATTTCTTTCCCTGTGAATCATTATTAAACTCTGATAATTAATATTTCCAAGTTTAAAAACAAAACACCTCACATTCTCTCTTAATTAATACTACAAAATCACCTTAGAACGCCTTAATATTCCAAACTAAAAATGATAATTTTCCAATTTCAAATACACCCAACAACATCCAACAACCTTTTCAATTCTCACTAATCGATCCCCCTGGATCATCCCTCGAAAGCTTTACCGATCTATCTCTCGAACGCGAGAAATCCTTCGAATTCCCTCCACCTGTTTCCCCGAAGTTCACCCTTTTTAGAAGCCAACGATAGCCGTCAGAGATCGAGGCAAAAAAGTATCAACGAGCACGGGGTGTCAAATCTTGCGCGATCCCGTGCGGAACGGAAGCGAGAGGGCTCGCGGTCGTTCCGGCCGGACTGCGGACCAGTAATTTAACGGGCGTTTTTAGTCCGGTCGGTGGCCCGCTCGATGGATGGATAACGAGAAAAGTTTTTCGCCCGGGACGCCTGCTGGCCTTTACATTACGCCCTGCGACTCGCTCGTTCCTCGCTTCCGCCTGGCTCGCTCCATTTCGCGCAGATCGAGTGCGCCGCAAGAGGGGCACGTCGCGGTGTCAATCGTTTCGCTGTGTCGCTCGTTTTATCTGTAAATACCGGGCGTCGCGCGGGCCGGACGAAAGAGTTGTGAACACCGGCTCGATTCGTTGTCCGTTGTCCGTGTTACGATCGTGTTTTCTTGCGCGGCTTCGGAAAAATGGGGTAGATAACTCGTGCGATGGTTACCAGCAAGCTTTTTCGTTAATTCGTGGAACTTGGAGCCCGATTTCTCTTTTTAAAGCTCGTCCGGGAATTGGAAATGGGAAATAATTTGTACGTTCCGAGTAAAGATGCGCCGGCAAAAAGTTTGGGATAAAACGAACGATCTGTTGATTCATGTTTCGTTTGCTGCAACGTTTGTGAAAATGAAACATTTTAGTGGAGGAGAAGAAATGTTTTCTCGTTACTGCAATGTTAATATTTATTTTTTAAATTAATATTTCTTTATTTAATATACGTTAATATTTATTTTACAAATTAATACTTATTTATTTAATATATATTAATATTTATTTATTTAATATATGTTAATATTTATTTTACAAATTAATATTTATTTATTTAATATATGATAATATTTATTTTATAAATTAATCTTTTATCTTTCATGTACGCATGAATCGTACAATTTTTCTCACAAAGATATTGCTCCGTCAAATATTTCATTTCCAAATGCTTCGCATATTGTATTACAAAAACCTAAACGTTTTCTTCGTATTTCTTCTATTACACTGTTCGATTGTCTAGCATCGTAAGTATACGACCGGCACAACACGAACCTATTATGCGGGGTCCCTGTTCTCGATACCTATAAATTCCAACAACCAACGTTGTACAGCTACTTACTTTTTAAGAACGACCTCCTTCTCTCTCTTCCTTTCTCTCGCTTTTTCTTTCCAGAGAGCACCATCGAGCAAGCGTCAAGTGGTGTACGTTACTGCATGCAAAAGGCGGGATTTAAAATTCAAAAACGGCAATGCTTCAAGCCGGGCATCGTTCAGGTTGTACCACTGCTTAAACTCGCGGAAGAAAGGTGGCCGGATAAAAGATTGAATAAAAAGGGGTGCTCGATAACCGGCGGATACTTTAGCGCGAGCGAAATTGGCCTGTCCGCTTCCGTCACGACGCCCGATTGCCAATAAAATCGTTCGACGTCCATCGATCCTTCCCCTTGTCGATATGAATATCTATTAAACGCAATTCACGTCTAGCGGCCGTCGCGTCGCGACGCCGCCGATTGTCGCAGCGGACGTCGGAACCGGTTTCGTTTTTCACCGGCTGATTGACGTCGTAAAAATGCGACATGGATATTTCGTTTTTGACTCGCCGACACCGGTGTTCGATCGAACTCTTCCATAAAAACGCCTCTCTTAGTTTGTAACCGTCGAGGTTGCAGCGATTTCGAGCGAAAAAAAGATTGATTCGAGTGAAACGAATTGATAAAAAATACAGCTGCGAATAAAAGTTTAAGACGACGGAACAATGTAAAATAATAATAATTTTATGGCTCGCGAATATTGTTTGTCTATTCATTTTTATTGTTATTATGGTAGAACATTATTCTTCATTGATTAGCATAGAATACAAATTTTATTTATTCCGTTATTTTTTATTAATTAATTTATTTTCTTTGATTCTTTGGTCTTTAACCTTAATCCGTTACTGGATTTATCGGGTCAATGTACATGTATTGCGTTACATAATTTCTGTGAGCGATTACCATATTATTCGTAGGACTTAATAAATTAGGCTCGGTATTTGTACGTGCCAAAAATGCAAAACATTAAGTTAGTGTAATCAAAAGAGATTAAAATTTTACCAAACGCGGGAGTACGTTTTAGAATACATACGTTGCTATATTTGTTAGTTATTACAGTTTATCGAATGTACAACTGAAAATCGTTACAGTAAATAAAAATTTTTACGAATTCGATGATGTGACTAACACTACCGTCAATTTGAAAATTTGCTAAAACAGTTACTGTTATACCTAGCAATTTTTGCTAACTTTTATCGATGGAGCGATACAAATATTTCCAAACATATTTCCTATATTCTCCTATATATCCTCCTATATTTTTCCTAGATCCTCCTAGTTCTGCAATTTCAAATTCTATTTAATGTATACCTTATTCCTTAGTATACATATGTTAGAAATATACAAGAAATGTCTGTAAATCTAGTGTTAAACAAAGTACGAATCCGCTCATAAATTTCATTTCGAAACCAACGTATCTACAGGAGCACACATTGGGGAGTTGCTAAAGACACAATGAAATGCAAAACGAATACTCGAAACCTGCAACATTTTCGACTGGAAGAACCCAAGTCAAAGCAGTTCCCGGGTCAATTTCTATTTGAATGTTCCATCATGGTTGATTCCTCTGATCACGAGCCTAGAGCAACGAATAAGAATTCTCCCGCCAAAGAAGAAGACCGAGAGACAAGGAAATTTTTCAGGTGTGTTCATTCCCGCGGCCTAGGATTCATATTTCCGATACATTGGATATTCAAACTCTCTGTCTAGCCTCGGCAACCATTTCGTTCGATAGTTTCCCCTCTCAACCCTTCAAGAGGGGGAGGGGTAGGGGTGTGTGTCTCGTCGGGTCGCTAAAATGGCAGAAATCGATATGCTCAAATATTCCATGAATACCGCGACAAAGATTTCCGTGCTTACAGGTAACGCGACACTTATCGCGGCTGCGAATTATTTATTCGATCCAACGCGGTCTTTCACGGCAGCGACGCGATCGATTATACTTCTTCACCGATAACCCTTCGACATCGCAGAATTTTAAAAAATTTCGAAGTCTATTCGTCACGAAAGATGCCATTTTGATGTGGTTTCATGTGTTTGAAATCGGTATACGATGATTAAACGATTGAATTGATTTGGCAGAACTGACTACAAATTTTTGGTCAATTCCTGAATTTTTTAATTAACACTAGAACTACCGACAATTAAAGTGTACTTGTTTGCATAGAAGAAATCAAATTGAAAATTACATGAAAAAATACCGGATAGATAGAAAAGAAATCTTTATTTATATCTTCTGCAGAAGATTATAGTAAATGCTGGAAGCTTTGGAACAATGAATTTATAAGGTTGCTATGAGTAATCACCAATTGGTCATTTTGACTGGTTTGGTACTTCTGTGTTAATTGACGTAATTTGTAGCCAGTAATTACGTTCCAGTCGGGCAAGAAGTTTGACAAGAAAAAGTGATTAATTTCGTGATTAATATTCAACGTGTAAATAATAATAATAATAATCTTTATATTAACGAGCCAGTAGCCCATTTTTTACAAAAGTATACATAAAATTAATTCTTCTGATAATCATAGATACTGCAATTCGTTCTGCAATTTATTCGCTCGTTATCGTTATTCACAATTTTATAATGAAACTACACTCTCTTAAAATAGATAAGTAAGTACATACATACGAATGCATTTGAATACTAGTGGATCCAAAAAAAGATTCAGAAAAAATACCAGTTTACCAATTTAATTCGATTTATCGTTATTAGTAAGTAGACGATTTTAATTGTAACGAGATCGAACGATATCGACCGAGCCCTATTCGTGCTATCTATTTCGAAGTATCCTCGAGCGTATCCGCAGCGAACGTGTTAACGGGAATTTTATTCGCCGGCTGATCCGGTTTCCGTGACACAATCTGCGTTACTACGAGGGTCCTTTGAGACCTCACACGTGCGCACGAGGTTATGCATTCGGTATGCAAACTAGACGGTCTCGTATGATCGATCTTCCCGCGTGTTTTATTTTCTTCCCTCCCCTATGGCGGTGCTACGGCTATCTTAGCTTTCGTTGTGTACCCGAGCGTTTAGCGGATAATGTTCCTGTTTAGGTGAATTTTCGCGAACACAGAGAAAGCTTCCGTTGCAGGGGTATGATTGATGATGAAAGGTGTTTCCTGTTCGTACGGGGGCGAGGGGGAGGAGGGGGCGTTGCATTAGTAGTTTCTAGGCGAACGTGAATTTTTTAGAATGCGAAGAATATCTATCATATTCAAGCGCATATTCTGAATGTCGAGGATATCCAATTCTGAATACGAAATGGAACTCTATGGGTTATACCTTAGTCTGTCGAAGTGAATGAAATAAAACAAGGATTTAAGAAAACGATGAATTAAGAAAAATGAATTAAGAAAACGAATTAAGAAATTATGTCGAATGAACATTTATTCAGAAATGAAGAAAGAAATGAATTTAGGAATAATGATAAATGAAAATTTATTAAGAAATGAAGAAAGAAATGAATTAAGGAATTATGTTAAATGAAAATTTATTTAAGGTCTGTGTTTGTAGAAACTGATGATAGTAAAAATTGTATTGTATTTGATAATCCTAACAAAGTGATTAATCCGAAGATACAATTCGTTCTCACGTGTAGATTTGAATGTAATAAAAATGTTAGATTAAAATCTGGTTCAATCATTTTATATTATTGAAGATTTCGTATCGAATGCAGGGGAAAGAAATAGTTAAAAGTTGTTCAGTTCTCTGCGAATATTTATTAACATTTCGTTCAACAGAAAACACAACCATATTCCGGAGCATCGGGAATACGTTTGCAATAACACGTTTGCTTCGGCCACGACCAGCCACGTTTGAAAGGCAGGTTTACTCTCAAAACTTGGGAGCTGTAGAAGGAAGAATTTTTCCTTTGAACTTACTCTTTCGCCTCTATCTTTTGACCCTTTTACCGCCAAAAGTTTGCTCTCCCCGGCAAACAGCCTTGAATACACATTTTTATTTTGTTAGCGAGCACTTTGAATAAATTAAAATCAACGAAATTAAAGTGTCTAGTCGTTTCCCGACAAAAGGGCAGTCGGATCTTCAGCCATCCTGCACCTCAAATAATTCTCAGTTCCTTTCACCCTTCCCGTTTCTATTTTCCGTGGAAAGCTTCGCCAACTTTTCCCGGTTCGTTCAATTTTTCAAGCTTTATCGAATTTCAAACTCATTCGAAGAGGAAAGTGTTAGCGTTGCCGCAGTTGCCGGTTTCAAAATGGAAACGTCTGTTCTATGGATTCTGAGAAAACTTGAGGAAAAACCCGAGATCCCCAAGAATTTTCACAGAAGAACGAACTGAACGAAATTTCGAATTTAACATGGTATCAGTATTTCTTTTCTTGTCTACGATACAAACTTAGACCTTTTTCAGTTCTATCAGTGACGCAATGAGAATAATAGATACTAAATAATTAACGATTATGGCAGAGTTCTTCAAATGATAAAACATGAGAATATAGTAACTGCAAATACCAGTTATTGTTAAACGAAACATAAAAGTTAGATGCATGAATCTCTAATCATAAGTATCATATTAAACTTGAGTAACTTGATATTATTTAATTTAGATATTAAAAATTATTTACTTCGATTCATTAATTATTTCCACCCTATTTTTTTTAAATATTAACTACAAAGATAGCTGAAAAATAATTCAATCGCTGCAACTAACATATTTTGCACGCTTGTCTCAAACATAATTCGAACTTTCGAACGAACAACTCCTGAAGTGAAAAAAAATCGATACGTAATTAAGCCATTTATGTATTATACTCAAATATATCATAATAAACGTAATAGTATTATTAGCATAAGTGAGTGCATTTATTACAACAAATATACGTCTGGCACATAATTCGAACTTTCCAACGAATAACTCCTGAAGGGAAAAAAAATCGATACGTACCTGAAGGATCCCACGTATCTGTCCGCTCTTGGTCTCGACTATTCGCGAAGCGTAGCGGATCTGCGTGGCAGCTCGCGATCTCTCGCGGCCGATCAGAGCGAGGATTATGATCAGCACGAGGCAGGTTCTCGATCTGCTCAAGGACCTCGTGGCCAGCGGCCTCTTCTTGGCCGCCGGCTGGCATGGCAAGAGCATGACAGCATTTGCTGGCGGCCACTCGAAGCGACGCCAGCAGCATAACCGTGGGACAAGACTTCAGCCACGGCCTCGAAGGACTGCCGAGGGCTCGCCGGGATCGCCTCCGCTTCACCTATTGCTGGAGACCAAAGAAAAGTTTCCCATTTTCAAAGGATCTTCCAAGAGAGTCAAGCTTTACGTTTTCTTTACCTTTTTGTCACAATCGACAAGCTCTTTATTTACTTCATAACAACAGAATGTTGCGTGAAATTGAAAAAAAAAAGACTGTGATTTCGATCTATGGAATTGCTTCGCTAAATTCGTATTGAAAGAAATTTGCGCATCTTTTCATCTCCTAGCTGCCCCGATTTCACGATGTAACCCACAGAAGATCGCAGCAAGACGTACCAAAGTCGTCACCGGAAGCGGCACAATGTTCGGTGTATTTTCAATCAGCAGCCCTCCGGTTCTCGAGCTGTTTCGTAGACCATGCACTGCTTCCCCGCCAGCGAATCGTTTCGTAACTCGGTTATGCAAAACGTCTACGAGTGGTTGCGGTTCGCGTGGCCCGCGGCAAGATCCAGCCACCCTCTTTCCTTCTGCCCTCCCTCTGGCCACCGCCCCTCGTCTTGCCCTCCCGCCTTCCACTCGCGATGCAAGTTAAACTGCACTCAAAACATCCCAAGCTGAATAGAGTCGCCTCGTTTCCACGAGAGTTTCACGGCTCCGCAACGCTGGTTACTGTTCTTCTTCCTGGAACCAATGGGGTTCGGCCCTGGATCGCTGAGACCGAGCGAGCTGAAAACCAAGAGGAGCTCCGTGTAAGTTGTATGGAACCGGAAGCATGACATGGAGAAAGACAAAGAGAGAGAACGAGAGAGGGAGAGAGAGCGAGAGTGGGAAGAGAGAAGATGGGGAAAAACAGGGAGAGAGGAGGGTCTAAAGAGACAGAGAAAAAGAGAGAGTGGAGGAGGGAGGGGAGAGGGTGGAGAGACAAAGAGAGAGAGGGGGATGGAAAGAGACAGAGAAAAAGGAGAGTGAGAGAAGGAGGAGAGAGAAAGGGAGAGGGAATGGAAAGAGACAAAGAAAACGAGAGAGTGGGAGAGGGGGAGAGAGGGTGGAGAGAGAAAGAGAGATGGGGGCTGGAGATGGCAGAGTAAGGGAAAAATAGTGTGAGAGGGGGGTGAGTGAGGGTGAGATGGAAAAAGACATAGAAAGAAAGAGATAGTGTGAGAGGGGCAGATAGGGTGGAGGGAAACAAAGAAAAAGAAAGAGAGTGAGAGAGACCGAGTGAGGAGGGGGTGACGTTGGTCATGGGGTGGCGAATCGGGGGTGAGAGGCTTGATCAGAGGGATAGCCTGAGGGGAAGCAAGTTTTCTCCGAGCAATCAGTGCCTCGCCGCTTTCCCCCCTTTAGACCGCCACCCTCTTCAACAACCTGAACCTACGATACACCCCCTGGTGTACCGCGCTATATTTTCTTTTGCCCGCTGTTCTTTCTGTTTCTCTTGCCGGACTCGGGCACAATTTGAGACTCGGGATAACGCGTGCTCCGGTTCCCGATGAGAGGCTAGGTTTCCGGTTGTTGGAAACCGTATAAACTGTTCACCATAGAGTGTATATGGTTCGCGAGGGGTTCCACGGGCAGTATATTGCCCAAAGAGTGGGTACACGTACTCGTGGAAACGTTTCCTTAGTTTTACATTTATTTTCGTAACATTAAGCTCGCTGAACGTGGATGTTCATGAAAACTCATGTATTTAGGAATGGTAAGTTTCTGAGACTTTATTTGTTTTTAAGTATATGTAACTTTTTGTACGCGGGCTAGGTTGAATTTTTCCTGACATACTTCCTTGGAACAAAGGCTGGAGAAGAGGGGGAGAGTTTATAAACTCGATGAACGAAAATGTGGAGTATATGAATCAAATACCGCTCTCAGTTTTTCAGCTGCGTATCAATAAATGGAAACTGGAATCTCCGCCCCGTTGAAATTAATTGTTTTAAACGTCCGCGGTATCAACGGGGAGCGAATTTTAATTGAATCGTAATTTCAATTACGAGGGAGCTTCGGACCAAATAGGTTTACAGGCGGTTTTACAAAAATTCGCATCGAATATTTATTTCTATTTTCCTCGTTACCTGTCGTTCGAATCATTAAATTACAAGTAACCTCGTAAACAATTTTTTTTAGCGTTGAACAACCGAAAGAAAGCGTAGTTTAAATACAAGAAAAATAACTATTCTAATATTACTTCGTCATGTTTTTGTAATGCTTCAAAGAATGGCCCTTCAAATAAATTTCAAGATTCATCTCTTCTTCAATGAAATATGACAATTCGAATAAAATTCCAAAGAGTTTAAAAAATTTGATACCATCTAATAGTAGTCGAAACAATTTTTTTAACGTTGAACAACCGAAAGAAAGCGTAGTTTAAATACAAGAAAAATTACTATTCTAATATTACTTCATTATGTTTTTCTAATACTCCAAAGGATGGCCCTTCAAATAAATTTCAAGATTTATCTCTTCTTCAATGAAATATGTTAATTCGAATAAAAATACCAAAGAGTATTCGATACCATCTAACAGTAATATCTCTCTTTAATTATTTTTTGGACAGTACAATATAAAAGAAAATTATCTGCAAGTGGCATGACGTTGGAACGTCACAGAATTCTATACGGTCTCGCAGATTCTCGATTTCGCGGTAGTCGCGTGCCTGTCGAAAGTTCCAGATAAGGGTTGGGCCGGTTAAGGGTGGATTCGAGTGTAAAGAATGAGGGAGCGCGCGAGAACACGATTCGGAACCGTTAATCACGTCGCTAACGAAACGATTTGTCAACTTTATCGTAAACGCGACTCCTCGCGGGTTCCGTGGCCCTTTCAAGCTGCGTTCAACGATAAAAAATGTCGCGTGTCCCTTTCCTGTAATTTAACGCAATCTGCGTTCCCCGGCCGTGATACCGTCCCGAGAATTTACGGTTAATCGTGTTGGAGCATTTCTCATTTCCAAGCGTTAACGCATGCGAACACTTTGGGTCTCGTGCGTGACGCGAGAAAAGATTCCTCGAGCATCCTAATGGATTTTTCCTCCATTTCCTGTCCCCATGGGAACGAACAACGTGGTTTTTCAGCCGCGTGAAAAAGAAACGGGGCAACTCTCTTTGATGCTCTGCGAAAAAACAATCTCCTCCGCGGCGGGATCGGGTTAATGATTCTCGTTTTCTGGAAAAATATGTAAAAACTGGACGTACCAAGCGAACGATGCTCAAAGCTTTGATGGTGTTTCGAGATTTAAGGGAATTCATTTCGGAAACATGTAAGAGCGTCGAGATATTACGCTCGAGGGGGTCGCTTCAACCCTTCAAAAGGGGAACTTTATGAAAAAGAGACCGTTTCGTGTAAGTTAATTGAGGTAGAAATTTTCAATCGGTGCGGTTTTCTTCTATTTTTCGCGACATCGTTACAAATTCTTTCTTCCTCTTCATTTTCATACCTTTTACTACTATCTTTTGTAGCTCTCTTATCGCTAATTAATTTCTTATAAAGAAAGGGTATCCCTCGACTTTTCCATATTCTGCTCTCGCATAATTCGCTACTTTGCACATTTCTAAAAATTCAACTTTTTAAGTCTCCTCTGAGGGGACCTCAGACTTCAGCCATAAGACTACAATGTTGTTTCGATCAATACTTTAAAACACAGTTTTTGTTGCATATTTTTTTACTTTCCTTTACTTTCGAACATTCAACATTTGCACACACTTTCAGGAACCAATTGTGTGCGAAAGTCGAGGGACTTTATGGACAAGTGGCTCCTTAAGGTTCCATTTATACTTTCTAATATACTTTTTAATCAGGCACACGAAATGCCAGTGCTGCGAACGAAACACCGCTTTTCCATTCTTTTTTCCTTCTAACTCTCTCCTTCTCTTTCGCAACAGTCACAAATATTTGCCACATTAAAAATATACCAACGTAGCCTACAGAACGCTTTCATTTGCCCTCAAAATCATGACGAGCGATCTTAATCACAAGTGCTAGACAGAAATTGCTTTCTAACCATCTTGCCGTAGTCATCCGCAGTAACGAACGGGTTAATAACCGATCTTCATCGAACTCCCCTTTTAATTCAATTCCATCCCCATCGTCGGTTCATCAGAAAGGGAAAGCAAGCAGCTTGCCGGTGACCGGATCCAAGCAACGGAACGCATTTCCGGTCAAGTCACACAAGGGACAAGCGACGTGGCCCGGTCGAGGAACCGAAGTTCCCAGTTAATTTAATTCCGAGTCTCAATTATCGGTCGCGTTAGATTCCCCGGGTGGCTCTAACTTTCAACCCTCTGCCTCCCTGAACGAGCCTGGTGGGTGGTAGCTCGAGTGGTAATGCAGACGCGAGATCCTGACCCCCACCCCCCACCCCCGTATTCCGCCACTTTATCTTTGGATTGACGTTTCATCCACGGGAATCGACAGACCGAGAACCGGCTGGATTGCTCTGCGACCCCCGGCGCACGCCGGGGGAATAAAAAGGCAAAAGGAGAAACAGCGACAAAACGGGGCAAAGCGGAGGAAACAACGGAAGAAAGAGGCGAATGGGAGCGGGAAGATTGTAGTTCTGCGGGGAAATTCGAGGTCGGCTGAAAAGAGGATGAAAGGGGATGGAATCGTCGCTGAGGGAGGAATATGCTTGTGACGAGGGTCTGGTTCTAATTTTCGCGTCTACCGGGAGAACGAGTTTAACGATCGCGATTAGTTTTTCTTTTCGGGGACAAACTCGCGAACTTTTCATCACGACGAAGGATTAAGGAAACAGGTAAGACCTTCGGAATGGAGGCATTACCGCGTTTATATTATAGCTTCCTCGTTTTCTCATTTTCGCGTTCTATAACGGACCGCTTCTGTTCGGCAAACATTTATTTTTCCCAGCGGACGGAAATCACGATGATAGAAGAAAACAGACTTTAAGAGGGACAACGAGAAAATTGGAACGCGACGGAGTGGAGGGGGAAAGAAAGTGCATTCCCTTCGACGGCGAAAGAACTGCTGCTGGTCGCCCCCCCTTCCCTGTCGATAATTTGACTTTATAATCGAGCCGACCTCGTTCAATTACGATGGAATTTCTCGAGGAATTTCGCGCAAACAGCGCCTCTATTCGGGACGAGTAGATCGTTGGACCCAGGGTAAATATTCCTCGCCCGTGGCCGGGACCAGGTCAGACGCAGACGTCGAAGGTGTACGGGATAAACGATCTCGAAGTTAACGATCTACGCGGGAAGGAGAACACGATATTTGTCCTGTCTGTTACGCAAACACGTTACGCTTGTTTGCGATCGACCTCATTCTTTACCGTCGAAATCTGTGATTTCGTTGACCAACCTCGGTCAGCGGCTTCCAGTTGTTCTGTACGCTCGTTGAGCATCTCCTACTTTTTTTTTGTTGTTTCGTTTCCCTCCTCGAATAAAGTGGCAAGAGAGATTGGTTATCGCGCGAGTACACTCGACGTCGCGTCATCGCGATCGTGCAAAACGCGAAAACGCATCGATCGCAGCGAATTTTTGGCGTGAACGCATTGCTTCTGGGTTACCACTGCTTCTTCTTTTTCACAGAAATTTTTACTGCGACGTTTCAAGTGTAAAAGTGTGAATTAAAGTGGGTACGATTCTAGGAAAGTGTGTAGAGTGATCGAGTTGAGCGATAGCCGTGTGAACGTAGAATGTTTGGACCAGAGTGTTTCTGAGGCGCGAAAGATGAGAAATTGTCGCGATTGAGGAATTTTGGGTGAACGTGATCGAATGCACCGGATGAAAAAAGGTTTACGATTAGAAAGAAAGGAAAGAATATATGAAGGGGAGAATGCGAGCACGAAGCAGAAAGAGTGTAAGTGTGAGAAAAGCAAGAACATTGAAGTTGTGTTAACACTCAACTAACCGAATGGGGAGATCTCCCATTCTTTCCTCTGCCATTGATTCTATTTACCTTTATTATTAGTTAGTCTTGAACTGGAGTTGAATTTATTAGAAAATTGTACTTTGGAAGAGCAAAAAATGCACTTGATGAACTGTGAACAACACTAGTTCAAGAGTAACTAATAATAAAAATAAATAAAATTAATGGCAGAGGAAAGAATGGGAGATATCTCCATTCGGTTGGCTAAGTGTTAAGTTGAAAAGTTGTTTATATCATTCAACTATATACTATTAAAGCAATTATTATTAAACTATTTTAAGTATATTATATAATATTTGAGAACTTTACTTTGTTTCACCTACACTTGAACCCTACCATCTCTTTCTTTAAATAAAAGTAAAATCCCTATATAAGTTCTTCACGCAATCTTCTGTTCGAGCAATTTCAATAACACAGCGGAAGGCAAGATATCAGGAGGATCGACAATAACTTTTTTTCTCGCAGTTTCTTCACTGATGTCCTTCCGGTCGTGATTTTGTGCTTCAACGGTGAAACGACCGTCGTAGATTACGCTTTAATTAAAACTGAAAGGATCGGTGTACACGGTATCACGGGGAGCAATGGCTAACAGAGACCCGTCCGGTTTCCGCGTCATCTTCCGCTCCCCGTTCTCCTTTCAAAGCCTATACGCAGTCAAACGAGGTTCAATCACCTCTTCCGCCGTTCTTTTATACTTTACAGCGAACGCACGGCACCGAGCGGCCATCGATGCGCTTTTGTGCCGAACAATTGCCTACTTCGGTGCACTATACTTTTATTACGTAACACCGATAGCCATTCCGCCGCTAGGTAACGTTGAAATTCGCCAACCCGATAGAATTCTTTCAGAAATAATATTCACCTCCGTTCCACCTTCTTCTTTCTACGATGCGCGAACTTCAATTGTTTCCCGTTTGGGAAAGTGATTGAAATTAGAGAAGATTTTCAAGTAGAATTTATTAGATCGGTCAAGCTGTATTTTAACCTTTTGAGTGCTATGGACGCATATATGCGTCTGACGAAAATTGCTCGTAGGGACTATGGACGTATACATACGTTTGTCAATTTTTGTTTTCTTCATCTTATGACCTTTTCCGTGGATACACATTTTGACGTTAATCTTTTAGTGCTAACGAAGGTTGCCAATTTGTTCGATCTTTCACTTATTGCAAGGCAAGTGTCAGTGTACGAGTAACAATACTCTATCTCCGGTTCCGTCATCTCTTTGAAGCACTTAGGCCAAGAGTATTCGGCGCTCAAAAGGTTAACGCATCTTTTGCGGGTGACGTGAATCAGAGTTCTACTGCGGCCAACCGTTGATCGCGGGAGACTGTAATTACATTTACGAAAATACTGGACGCTGTATGCGGGAGACTGTGATCAGTCGCAGAGTTGAGCGAAAAAAGAAACAAGAAACAGAAACCAAAGAAATAAAGATACACAGAAACAAAAAGTTTTGGTTTATGAAGGTGTACACGATTTTTATTCGATTTTGCGCTATTGCTATTGCTATTGTTCGCGCAACCCAAATCACGCCCATAAAAGATGTGTCAAGTTAAGAATTATCAGATGATAAAGCATTCTGATTCTCTGGAAGATAAGGTCTAAAATAAAATGAAGATAAGATAGAACGTTGACGTAGGTTTGCAATAGTTGGGTATAGCGAAATACGATAAATTTGTATCTTCGTGGGAAAATTTTAATATTCTGCGAGAATGTTAATAAAGCGGAAGTATTGGTAGTTCGAATTAGGATGGCACAAATACGTTTCGTAAATTTAACGGTGTATAGCTGCATTTTTTACTGGGATTTGACTATGAAATTATCCTTTTTACAGTGACTATAAAATAAGGGCGATAGCGCGTTCTAAAACTCGATAAAATGCTTGCTGCTAAATTTCGTCGTTCTGTAAAGTATTTGAATAACGCGGAAGAGAGGTAGCGGTCGATATCCAGCGCGAAGTTGGTAACGCATGCGCCTCGATTATGCTCAGTGCCCGGGCAACTTCAGGGCGGTCCACAGTGGCAGTCAGACAGCTGGGAGGGGAGGGTCTTTTTGTCAATAAAGTCTCTTCTTTTTTCCTTCTACAAGAGAAACTGTACTCGATGTAAATAACCGGAGAGTTAATATCCCTTAAGGAAGTGGAAGAACATGTGAGTATTTGAATATTTTACGAATTTCTCATTATTTGCGTTTAGCCTCGTTGACGTATCCTCGAGTGTCAAGTTGTGCTTTCTACGGAGTCTCTTTCCACATTTACGTTTCGTTTTCAGATTCTTTGTTTCGATATGAGTTTTATGCTTCGTACTTTCAATTTTGTGTACAATTCTTTTTTTCTTCAATTTGTGTGCTTCTGTTTGACAACATAACCTCTATTTCGTTTTCTTGATATCACGATATGCCGAGCGATGTCATGTGCCGTCATTCGTTTAATTTGTAATTTTGACTGAGGATCGATCTGTTAGGATAACGGTTGGGTTTTTCTTCGTTCCAGTTTCACAGATTTTCAAGATGTCGACGTCGGCGATATATATTTTAGACGTGAAGGGCAAGGTTCTGATCTCACGAAATTATCGTGGGGATATAGAGACAGGTGTTATAGAAAAGTTTATGCCTCTTGTAATGGAGCGCGAGGAGGAGGGCAATCTTACTCCAATTATTCAAACCCCTGAATGTACATATGCGTATATAAAATATAATAATCTGTACATTGTGTCAACTACAAAAAAGAATTCGAACATTTCGTTAATATTTGTATTCTTGCATAAACTGGTCCAAGTGATGCAAGAATATTTCAAGGAATTAGAAGAAGAGAGCATACGAGATAATTTTGTTGTCATTTATGAGCTCTTAGATGAACTAATAGACTTTGGATATCCACAAACCACAGATAGTAAGATTTTGCAAGAGTACATCACCCAAGAGGGACATAAGCTTGAAATTCAACCACGCATTCCTATGGCTGTGACTAATGCTGTATCTTGGAGATCGGAGGGTATAAAGTATCGTAAAAATGAAGTGTTCCTTGATGTAATAGAGTCTGTGAATCTTCTAGCGAATGCCAATGGAAATGTTTTAAGTTCTGAAATTGTGGGTGCCATAAAAATGAGAGTTTATCTGTCCGGGATGCCAGAATTGAGACTTGGCCTTAACGACAAGGTGCTATTCGAGTCTACAGGACGTGGAAAGTCCAAATCTGTAGAGCTGGAAGATGTGAAATTCCATCAGTGTGTTAGATTATCTAGATTCGAAAATGACAGAACAATATCTTTCATCCCCCCTGATGGAGAGTTTGAACTAATGTCTTACAGGCTGAACACGCATGTGAAACCTTTGATATGGATTGAATCTGTTATCGAGCGGCATGCTCACAGCAGGGTAGAGTACATGATAAAAGCAAGATCGCAGTTTAAAAGACGTTCAACAGCCAACAATGTGGAAATAGTAATCCCTGTGCCCAACGATGCAGACTCTCCCAAGTTTAAGACCACTATTGGCAGTGTTAAATATTCACCGGAACAGAGTGCAATAACTTGGTTCATTAAGTCTTTTCCTGGAGGAAAGGAATATCTAATGAGAGCACACTTTGGTCTACCATCTGTCATTGGGGAAGATGTAGAAGGAAAACCACCGATTCAAGTTAAATTCGAAATTCCGTATTTCACGACTTCCGGAATTCAAGTGCGTTACTTGAAGATCATCGAAAAGAGTGGATACCAGGCGTTGCCATGGGTGAGGTATATTACACAGAACGGAGATTACCAGTTGAGGACGAATTAAATAGAGAGACGTTAGTGAAGGAAAAAAGACATTTTTAACGCGTTACGTTAATGTTAATCGAAGTTACAGAAGTGAAAACTAGTCGGTTTGCAACGTTTAGTATGCTTCCGAACGTTTAACAGTTAATTTTGTAGGTATTTTCAGAAACGATCGTGATACATACGAAAATCGAGATTTATTAGAACGCATTGCAGTATTGAACAGTAGTTTCTCATCGTCTGTGTTTATTTAATGAAATTCGTATAATTTTAATATTTCCTTTCCAAGTTTTAATACCTCTCTACATTTTATACCGGCGAACTTAATAATTTTCTTCAGAGACTTTTACAGTGATCCTCTTTTGTGCTGTCGTAAATCGCGTGGAAATGCAAAGTACTTAATTTATTAACCGTAAGATCTTTTTCCATACCTTGTTACAAACGTATACACGAAAAATTTCTACGAACAACGGTTGCTACAATATTCATGAAATAATCAAACATTAAAAAAAAAAAAGAAAAGCGAAGAATTGTACATATAACGAAAAGCATTGTGTATCTGAACGTTTTCATGGAATTGTTAACGTATTAATAGACGTTCTTCTGTACTAATTTAAACTCTGATAGTATTAAACTACTATTGTGTATCAGTAAGACAATGAATAATAATATTGTTATTATTGTAAACAATGTATTAGTAATTTAAGACACTCAAGAGATGTATTAAATTTTTAACAGAAACAATCTATGCATCCTTCATTACCTCAAAGAACTAAATCTTCTTTCACAATTCCAGGTTTCATTAATTTAAAAAAAAAAAAAAAATATTTTTCTAAAGAAACTGCCAAGATTTTGTCTGAAAAAAATTTATTCGTCGTTACTTACCAATTTCACTTTCTTGCAAAAAAAAAAACAATAAAAAGAAAAAATATAAATTACCCTTTAAGAGCACGTTCGTCCTTTAACCTTCCTTTATTAGTTAGTCTTTAACTAGTGTTGTTCACAGTTCGTCAGGTGCATTTTCTGCTCTTTCGAAGTACAATTTTTAATAAATTTAATTAGAGTTCAAAACTGACTAATAATAAAAATAAATAGAATCAATGGCAGAGGAAAGGATGGGAAGATCTCTCATTTTTTTCTGCAACAAAGGCGCTGCAATAGATTCTATTTACTTTTGTTATTAGTTAGTCTTGAACCAATGTTCTTCACAGTTGGTCAAATGCATTTTCTGCTTTTCCAAAGTACAATTTTTAATCAATTTAATTAGAGTTCACAACTGACTAATAATAAAAATAAATAGAATCAATGGCAGAGGAAAGGATGGGAAGATCTCTAATTTTTTTCTGCAACAAAGGCGCTGCAATAGATCCTATTTACTTTTGTTATTAGTTAGTTTTGAACCAGTGTTGTTCACAGTTCGTCAAATGCATTTTCTGCTTTTCCAAAGTACAATTTTTAATAAATTTAATTAGAGTTCACAACTGACTAATAATAAAAATAAATAGAATCAATGGCAGAGGAAAGGATGGGAAGATCTCTAATTTTTTTCTGCAACAAAGGCGCTGCAATAGATCCTATTTACTTTTGTTATTAGTTAGTTTTGAACCAGTGTTGTTCACAGTTCGTCAAATGCATTTTCTGCTTTTCCAAAGTACAATTTTAATCAATTCTTAATACTCGATGGAGAGTGTTCGATTAGGTGTTGCACTGTGCGATTATAAAATGTTAATACTATCTATTAATAGGTTCTTAATCAATGAAATGTTAAAAATCAAAAAAAGGAATAATCCAAGAAAAGTGGCAATGTTTCCAAAAAATGCCGCCGTTCCCTCTTTTCCATCTTGCATCCGCTTAATTCAAACTCGATGGAATCTACATTCGTGTGGGTCTCGAATAAACGCAGCCGCGTCGAGTTCGACGAAAGTCATTCCGTGTTAAAAGGGTTCCAGTCCATGAAACCGGAATTCGCGAGAAAAAAAACGAAAGAAAAAAAGTACAAAAAAAAAAAAAGAATGGTATCGCGAAATCGTTCGATAGCTGTTCGAAGCAACGAAAGGCCGCGGAGATCGCAAGGAAGTGGCGTTCGATCGGGTATTTCTTGAAAAGCCGGTAAATATTCCAACGTAGACGGCGTGGAATCGAACGGAAAGAACGGGGTAGACACGGAAACCCGATTAGAACCCGAACGCGGCGGGGAGTACGCGGTATGCAAATTTCGGTGGTGTGTGTGCACACCGCGTAATAATTTTATGGAAATTGCTGGCCTGCAAGGAATTTCGAAACTCACTCGGGGGGGGGGGGAGGGTACGTGGCATATCGGGAGGGGATGGAAAAAAGAAGGAAAAGAAAAGGAGGCCATCGTGCTGCGACGTAACTAACTTGTTTTTTCTAAAGAGATTCTCTATATTTATTAGGTTACTTCTGTAGCTAATGCAAGCATTTTTCCCGCCGCTTCGAGAAAAGCGGAATGAAGTAATTTATTTGTAAAGATTAACGCGTATACGTGTCATGAACACTGAAAATTGTTGTGATGTTAAAAAGTCATTTATCGTCGAAGCAAATGTTAAATTGTTTGAAAACGAAGGAACAGAGGAATAATAAACACGATATTTTGGAATAAAAGATGTGGTATTCTATAAAATGATATCTGATCAGTGTGTTATATTTTATTGAAATAATTTGCATACATATGTATAGACATACGTACGAATATAGGACGCATATTTTTCAAAAAATATCACCAAAACTAATTGCTAGAGCAGAAATATGTTAACGAGGAATATATTTTTCTTTACCTGTTCAACAAGTTGATTCGTCTTTCATTGCGAATTTTTTAGAATACTCATTATTTATGCGGTGTCTCTATAGTTGGCGCACTTTTTAAGGGGTCTCTTCTCTTTTAACTTCGCTTTCGTGTCTAGAATGTATAACTAGCTCCACGGTGGTTTCGTTACGCGATTATGTATTATGTATTAGACACGTGCATGAACTGATAACGAGGCACGGTTATCGTGGTTAGATAGAACATTGTTGAATAATTTTCCCGTGCCTCACGTGGTTCGTTGCGAGAGCGCGAAAACCAGTTTTATGCGTGTTCGAAGTAGATTAGCTTTTTAATGGTACGGTATTTGTGTTTCGTCGCGCAATATCCGCGATAAATGATCCGAGGGAAAGAGGAATTACGCATGATTTTATTTGAAACTTTCAACAACGGAAAGTACTGTTCCGTAATTCAGTTTGGCGTAAAATTTGCTCGTTTCTTCGCGAACGATGACTCGTAAAATTATTTTACAAGGCGATTCACTAATGGCGTTTGAAAATTTACAAACGCATCCACTGTTCGCAAGTGTCAACTTGTTTTCTCGACAACTTTTTTATTTTATCGAAAAACAAAAAATTGTTAAGGTTCAGTTAAATCCTTTGTCATTTGAACATTAGCGAATCTCACCGATGAATATCGTTTCCCAGTTCTTCCCGGGTACGGTGGATTCAAAAAGTATTCGTACACTATATTACAAGGATATTCACCTAATCCTACAATTCTGATTTCAATGAAAGTTTGTATGTATATAGAGCATAACGGGTCCGGCATGGATCAATTTTTTCAACGACAGTAAATTTTATAGCGGGGATGAAAACGACCTCTAAAGCTTCTGCAATTTTTCATGCTCCGAACTTAGGTTCCTCTGGGATCTTGTTTTATGGCAGAGCGATAGAGCATTAAAAACTAAGATTTTTTCATCCGAAAGGTTTCGCTTTATCACGCATCAATACAAAGTTATGTTAAGAAAATGAGAGAAAAAAACACTGAAACTTTAACGTTGATTTCGCTTCCTTAAAATAGCATTTAATTATAAAACAAGAAATTAATACATACATAAACTATTACACTCTACATACTCATAAAGTTTTATTAAATACATTAACTGAGATCAGGATATTAAAGTTAAATGAATTTATTTGTAATACAGTGTACGAATACTTTTTGGAGCCACTGTAAATCGATTCACGTTCAGCCCAACATTTCACCAATAGCTCCCCTAAACCAAGGACTCGCGGTTTAAACATAATTCCTTACCGTCCGTGTAATAAATATTCCGAGGTCACGTCAGCCGTTTCCTTTTTCCACCTTTTTCGCCACTTTACATCAGGAATTTATGTGTATCAATTCGCGGCACCGACCACTGCCACGTCGAAGGGTATTTACGATAATGCGTTTATCCGAAATTTCCGTCGATGGGATGCATTTATATATACACATACACACACACATACACACACATCCACCAGTTACACATACGTACACACATACACTCTGGGAAGCATTTATACACTGCGTAAACAAAAAGATAGATCCATTTGCATTTTCGTTCTTAACTTCGATACTGTATATTTTATTTGACTGAAACTCATCTCAGTATTTAATAAAAACGTAGGGAAATATTGATGTAAAATTTTTTTTTTAGTATGCCTTCTCATTTTTGCATAGTAAACATTTCTGTGGTTTTACTCAATTTTTAACTGTAACAAAATGATAGATCCACTTGCGGAGGAATAGAAAATTTAAGAAATTAAAACATAAAGCTGAAATTAAATTTATAAAACATCGAACTTAAATTTTTGTTTCTTTTTATTTAAATCAGCTATTAGAATTTATATTCTATGGGCTGATATGTTGACACGTAGTCCGTTTCTGGCATGATGAAGGCTTTTCCATTGAAAAGACCTTCTAAGTCACATTCGAGGTCAATTGGCCATTTTTTTTTTAATCTCCTATTATCGTGTCCTTCTGTGAGCGGTGTAATTAGAGGATTTGAATGTTCACTTAATTTGGTGAAGTGTCTTCTACTTCTTTCGTGGATGGTGTCAGCGACAAAGGGGATGCCGAGATCGTTATGTAGCGTTTCGTTGCTAACGTACCATGAGGCAATTAGTAATTGCACGGAGTACCTTAAATTGTGCTCTCTGAATAATGGCAATACTGGATTTGCTAGCACTGCCCCAACTTAAATTTAAACCTAAAAGCTAATATTATATATGCACACATACAAATCCACCAGTTACACATACGTACACACAAACACTCGCGTACGTTGCAGTCTTCGAGCCGAGAGATCTGATCAATAAGGGTCAATGTATCCCCCGCAAGTTCTCCACGGGTAACAGCAATTTTCAGGTTATCGGATCGCGCCGAGATGCTCTGGAAATCTATATATAAATTCTTTATTGCACCGGCAGGGTAATTTATAGCCGCCGGCCATTATCGTGGCGTTCGAGGTATCGATGGACGTGCCATACAGGCTATAAATTTCGGTCGGGGGGTGGAATGGGGGGGCTGTTCTTCTGCGTTCTCCTGTAGGGGCGAAAGAGGCGGCCGCGCGCGCGGTTATATCGATATTTTCGTTCGCAGGGGGGGTATAATTAACGAAACCGAAAGCAATTTATCCCTGAAACCGCGCTTGTTTAAATTAACGTTGCGCAAGGCGTTATTGCACATTCCCCGCAACCCCCCCTCGTCCTCCTCCTCCTCTCTTTTTTCGTGTGCGCGCGGGCTGTTTATTATTTGCACGTTCTGAAAGGGGGGCTTTGGAAAAAGGACGCGAAGCCGGCGCAATCTGAAATCCATTAAGGGTTGCAAATTGTTGCGGCGGAACGAACCAACACGGCCCCGCCCTTTTCTTTATGCTGATTTATTTATCCTTGAATCCGGAAAATGGAACCGGTTGCATCATTATCGCCGTTGAAAGCGTTAAGCTTTTGATTTTGCGAAATTAATTTGCCGCGGACAATCAACGGCGAACAACGTTCCGGGAAAGTCCCGGGGGGAGTTCGATTTTCCGTTTCGGTTTTCCTGCTTTTTCCCTGCTTTTCTTGTATCCTTTCTTTTTGCGCCAGCTTTAACCCTTAACACTCCCACTTTTAACCCTTTGCGCTCGAGAGGTGATAGGTAGTCATCAAATGATAGTTTCGCAAATTTTCAGACTCTAGTTTGTTTGTTTATTAGTCAGATTCAGAGGTTAAACAGTCATGTATGTAAATTTAACTAAACTACATAACGTTTAATGCAGGCGAATCTTAATAAATATTTCGAATTTGAAAATTTTTTAAGTTGGTATCATTAGACGACTAACAGTCACCTCTCGAGTGCAAAGGGTTAAGTGTGAATATCGACCAACTCCAACTTATTCTCGTCATATTTTGATTTGCAAGTTTTTAAGCGTCAGACTTTAAATGCTACAATAACTAACATTAAAGTCATCCAAAACAATCTTTATTCATTTCAGAAGTAATATAATTTTGGTTATTGCAATATTTATATTATTAATTATATTGGTGCTTGAAAGGCACACTTGGAGCCATAAAGGTTAAATGTTACAATGACGTGTAAATAATAATATCAAAGTTATTCAAAACAATCTTCATTCATTTCAGAAGGAATATAATTTTAGTTATCACAATATTTATGTTATTAATTATATTGGTGCTTGAAAGGCACACTTGGAGCCATAAGGATTAAATGTTACAATGACGTGTAAATAATAATATCAAAGTTATTCAAAAAAATCTTCATTCATTTCAGAAGTAATATAATTTTGATTACAATATTTATATTATTTATTATATTGGTGCTTGAAAGGCACACTTGGAGCCATAAGGGTTAAATGTTACAATGACGTGTAAATAATAATATCAAAGTTATTCAAAACAATCTTCAGTCATTTCAGAAGGAATATAATTTTGATTACAATATTTATATTATTAATTATACTGGTGCTTGAAAGGCACACTTGGAGCCCTAAGGGTTAAATGCTACAATAACGTGTAAATAATAATATTAAAGTCATTCAAAACAATTTTCATTCATTTCAATAGTAATATAATTTTGATTACAATATTTATATTATTAATTATACTGGTGGTGTTTGAAAGGCACACTTGGAGCCATAAGGGTTAAATGTTACAATGACGTGTAAATAATAATATCAAAGTTATTCAAAACAATCTTCAGTCATTTCAGAAGGAATATAATTTTGATTACAATATTTATATTATTAATTATACTGGTGCTTGAAAGGCACACTTGGAGCCCTAAGGGTTAAATGCTACAATAACGTGTAAATAATAATATTAAAGTCATTCAAAACAATTTTCATTCATTTCAATAGTAATATAATTTTGATTACAATATTTATATTATTAATTATACTGGTGGTGTTTGAAAGGCACACTTGGAGCCATAAGGGTTAGATTCGTGCAACGTGCACGGGGAAGTTTCGTCAGGTCGAAAGCTTTTATTAGCCGGAATTATCAGACCGGGTAGAGTTATAACTTTTTGTTCTGTCGTCTCTGAATAAAAACGTTGCATTATTAACCGGCGCGGATGGTATTTTTAGACAAAGGACGACTGGTTCTCGTGCGCTAGAAACACACGCTTCACGGGGGTACGAAATTTTTATCTGGGCCCCGATGAAATTATTTGTTAACAGCCGGATAACGGCGGCGTGCGGCTGGAATTAATGTTACAGGGACAGTTTTTTTGTTCCGTGAAATTATTACAACTGTTTTAACAGAATTGAATACGCTCGAGCAGTGCCGCGTGTCGGTTGCGTGTTTTAAATTGGATTCCTTTTGTGGAAGATTAAATCATACAGAATTTGTATCGTATCACGAAACAGCTCGTTTCAGTTTCATAAAACGACGTTAATTATTTTGTAACCATTTTTTATTTTTCTGTTTTTTACATCATCCGAAGGAATCGTTCGAATGACATGTTTCAAAACGTATTAAAATCGATGCAAAATTGCGTTTGAATTATTTCTGAAAAATGGAACATCAATATAATGTTTTGAAAAATGTATGGAACATCAATATAACTTTCTAACCGTTAAACTGTCTATCTGTATTACAGTTCCATTTTTAAAGCCCTAACAATTTAATTGCTTGGATTGACAAATAGTAGAATTTAAGCTTGCAATCTTAAGTTTCATCTCATCCTTGTTGAAAACTTGAGAAAATAATGGTATTTGTTACGAAACACTTGAAAAAAAAACTTCGCAAAACATTGGCGATCCCTGAAACGAAAACTGGATGTTCGTGTGTAACAAATAATCCCAGAAGAACGTATCTCTAATCAAAAGATCCTACGACAACAAAACCAAACGAATCCCATTCGGGAAACACAAATTTACAAGCAAATTTCCTATCCCTCTTCCACGCAAAATCAAAACCTTAATTTTCACTTATTTCATTTATCAACCCCGGGAACGAAGCGAACTGCCTCGAATCACAGAACCAGCAATCCCCTTCCGATCGTTGCTACCTGTCGAGCGATCGATCTCCAAGAAGTATCCCCCCCGTCTCAATTCCACGGATACCATCTCCAAGGTTCCGCTAATAGAAAAAGCAAATTCACCGAGGAAATCAGAGCCGAAAGGGCCAGGCAACGAGGTGCAACCCCTTAGGGGATCCCGTGCACACGTCTCGAAAGCGTCTCGATCGCCCAGGGATTCGCGCGGGGTAAGGGGGTGGACTCCTTCGAGGCCGATTTCAAAGTTGCATCCGAGATCCTGCCGCGAGATCCACGACGGACGTCTGGTCGCCTCCGCTGCAGGATATTAAAACTTCGCCCTTGGATACGTATAGCGGCTGCCAGCTCGGTTGGATACGTCGGGGACGAATAAAAATGCGACTTACGGCGCGCGATGGAAGGGGGGGAGAGAGAGAGAGAAAAAAAATTGGAGGCCGAAGTTTCGTCCTCCCGTGGGGCCGCACGAGGAGCTTCACGGGGAAACTGTCGGCTATGGAGATTTAAGGGACGCCGCGTTTGGAACGGGAGACTTTGGTGTCTCCGGGATCTGATTGGGTGGATGTACAGAGGGGATGTTTCGTGGTGAGCGGTGGAAAATTTCATCTGGTGTTTGGAGATTGTAATTTTGATGTGATTCGGGAATATTGTATTTAGAGGAGAGAATTGTTAGTTTAGAGACGTGATTGTGCATAAGTAGAGCTGAATGGTATGGGGATTGTTTATTAAGCGGAGGAACCTTCAAATTTCTTAGTTTAGTGTAGAAAAAGGTTCTTAAGATTATTATTATTATTTTATTATTATTATCATCATTATTATCATTATCATTATTATTATTATTATTATCATTATTATTATTATTATTTTATTCTTATTCTTATTATTTTATTCTTATTCTTATTTTACTATTATTATTATTTTTATTATTATTATTTATTATTATTATTATTAATATGATTGATAGCAAAAATTTATAGTACACACTAATTTCTAACCTACGCAGCTCTATATTTAACTCTGAATTTTTTATACAACTCCACAATTCGGTTTTCTATTCAACACTAGTCCTTTCCTCCTTCGAGGAAACCCTTATAGACCTTTTCCTCTCCCATCACACAGCGACATTTTTCTACAACAAGCTTACCCAGATATTGCCGACTCATCTGTGAATTGTTTGTCTCTAACGATTTTTTAGTCACCCTCGCCTTCACTTTAAGGTCGCGGTCCTTATAACTACGATACTAAAGTAGGTACACCGATGCATAGATGTTTGCGTGGGGATGGAAAAGTTCTTTAGACGAAGCCAAACCTCGACAATTGGAATTTTGTTCGTTTCCCAGGATCAGTGAATTATGATTGGTTGCTATTTTCACTTTAACAGGAAGGATAACGAATTAATTAGTTACCGTGACTACCCCTACCGCTTGTCACCGACACGATTACACGAAAGCAGGGCACGTTGAGATCAGTGATAAGGTCTGGAATTAACACAGTAGATTCTTGTCGAGCGATACCGGTTTGAATTCCACGGGATCCATTGAATTACAGAAATATGAGTCGTAAAATCCGGGGGGTAACTTCCGTGCTGTCTGGCGTGCGTTCGCGGAAATACGTTCCGGAGAGAGTTTGCCGTTCGTAATTCAACCCGAGTTTATGCTCCTTGTGTACAAAGTGTTGGCGCGAAGTTACCGTGGCAGAAATACTCCGTTTATGAATCCTGAAAGTCATCCATTTCCGCCGGAAGTGGATGGCACGTGGCCTGTATCGTAGCGGCTGACACGTGGCAGCGTCTCGCGAATCTAAGGATGTCAAAACTTTTCCCGATGTCGCTCGTTTATGCGATTCTGCACCGTTTGACTTTGTGAAGGTCTCGGGGCAGATACGTAGGGGTAGTTTGTTTCTTGTTAAGGGTGCAAAAGTGGAAGATAATCGAGATTTGAGGAGGTTTTTGTGAGATTTAATGGGAAATCATAAAATGATTAATTTTTTGCAGAAAATTATAGTCAATTGAGGCTAATGAATATATTATTTGCTATAAAATAATTACAGTTAAGTTTCTTCTGTAATAATTATTTTGCAATCATACAATGATTATTTTTTGCAGAAAATTATAGTCAATTGAGGCTAATAAATATATTTGCTATAAAATAATTACAGTTAAGTTTTTTCTGTAATAATTATTTTGTAATCATAAAATGATTAATTTTTTGCAGAAAATTATAGTCAATTGAGGCTAATGAATATATTATTTGCTATAAAATAATTACAGTTGAGTTTTTTCTGTAATAATTATTTTGTAATCATAAAATGATTATTTTTTGCAGAAAATTATAGTCAATTGAGGCTAATAAATGTATTTGCTCTAAAATAATTACAGTTAGGTTTCTTCTGGAATAATTATTTTGCAATCATAAAATGATTATTTTTCGCAGAAAATTATTGTAAATTGAAGCTAATGAATATATTATTTGCTATAAAAATATTACAGTTAAATTTCTTCTATAATAATTATTTTACAACAGGATAAGATATTTATAATTATAAAATGTAGTAATACAATAATTGTGATTACTATCGAAAGCAAAATTGTTTAATAATTACCAACGAAATTATTGTCAAAATATTCTCACGGAGATATGAAAAGTATGCATTTTTAATTTAACTTGACGAAGAGTAGCAAGTTCATAAAAATTTTTAATACTCAAGCTGCATACTATTTTAGAGGTGTTTAGATTTCCGTTTTCGCTCTCGAAACGCAAACAATATTTCATCACTCCGTAAACTTTTTCCTTTAACAACCCCGAACCACCCTCCACGCTACTTCTATCGCAGTTAAGCGCCGTAACATCCCCCTTTTCTCGGTGCTTCGCACGAAATTCGACGTCATAACGTCTCGCCGTTTTAGAGTTTCTGATAGCACATTAAGGCGGCTTCCGCAAAACAAACCGATGATTAATGGCGACGCGTCAGACTTCGATGCACCCCTGTCTGAAAAACCTAGCCAGTTCGATCACTATACTTTTTTACCTTCCTTCTCCTCGCCAACGTCTCTTGTAACGAAAACGTTCAAAGACTTTGGTCACTAGTAGCAGCCAATCAGAAAATACAATTATCTTTCCAATCGATAATCTTTCAAATCTTTTAATTAACTAACGTCACTTGCAGCTAGCAATTTGTATGAAATACTGTAACGTGTATTTAACTTTGGATACTCTCTATATATTTTTTTTTCAATACCGAATGCATTCTGTGCTTTTTGCATATTCATATTTTCCTATAAATCTTTGATCTAATTGGAAGATCTCGATAAATTCATTTTTAAGGTATTCTACTGAACGTACAATACGTAGATATTTATTAGAAATGTACGAGATCTCGTAATTCGAGAATGTTATGAATTTCGAAAATTGTCGAGTTCTCGGAAATATTCGAGAAAAGAATAAGAAAATATTTATTCATCTCCTTATTTATTTATACGGGAAGAACCCATTAATTTATACAATAATTAATATATTAATATTATCACTTGTGTCATTTACTTCGTGCATTATTTTATGCTCTCCAAGTAAAATCTGGCAACTTCGATTTGGTTTCTAGATGTAACCCTTAAAATTTGCATTTAGCGAAACCAATCCTCGAACTTTCATATTAATCTAGCTATTTTCGGAATTCTCGACATTCTGGAGAATAATAAATTTTCCTTTCGATCCTTTCGATCTGGAACTCTTTGAAACCTCGCGCACCCTTAACGTTAACACCCCTCTAGAAGCACGCGGCTAGAAATTGTTCGAAATTTCAAAGTATTGATACTCCTCTAAGAGGCCGTGAAATGTTAGAACGCGGCCCGAGTCGCATTTAAAAAGGGAACCCTCGCAACTGGGCCAACGTGTATGCACATACCAAAGCATCAGGCAGCGCGTGAATTAAGCGACGTTCATTTCTCCAGGGCCACGCTTGCCACGGCCCCGTGATAAATAAAAGTATACGTTTAAGTATGAAACGGGCCTAGCTGAAACAGGCTTGCCGTTGCTGTTGCCCGCCAGGGCATGAAAGGAGCTTATACATGCGTGCTTGGGCGTGTAAAATCGTAGAGAAACGGCGTCGCGGTTTCCCTCGTTGAAGGAGGGACACGGTTAGATTGAGAGAGACGCCGGTGAATTACCGGGTGCTGGGGCCGAAAAAAATTCGCTTTCGTCGCTTCGTCGACGGAGGAACGTTGCTGCGACTTGCCTCGAAAGTGGTCGGTGGGGGGGGGGGGGGGGGGGGGGTAAAAAAGGGCGGCCCTTTCCCCGGCCAAAGAAACGAACCACCTAATTTTCTGCCACTCGATTACAACCGAGAACCGGCGGAAGCTGCAGTTTTTGTCGAACCCACCACGCTTTTTGGTTGTAATTAACCTCGTGAACGTGGCCTGTTTCAATCCTGCCGTGGCTGTTTTATCGTTCTACGTTCTCTGTTTCCGCTTCGTGTCTGTTTTGGAACTCCCTTTCCGCTGGCAGGGGCAGATTTTTGGATGGGCGATCAGGTGCGAGGGGCAATTAAACGTTCGTTAGCGAGTTATAGTTATGCATTGCTAAGCGACTTCTTTCGTGCTAACGATGATCACGGTCAGCACTTAAGATTTCGCGATAATTAACCGTTCAGATTGAATATAGTGTATTTTGATGTTTATTTATTTATTTATTTGTTTGACGGATAAATACTCTTTATAAGGAAGTAATACAGGAAAAATAAAAATAATTAAAAGTAAAAGTAAAACTAAAAGGAGCGCAATGACATACAAACTTATACAGGAGGATATATTGTTCTGTATCATAAGAACGCAAAAGGAGACTGTTAAGTACTGCTGTGCTTGTAGTTGAAGATTTCTAGCCTTTAGCAATCTGATTGCCTCGGTTTTAAAACTATTTGAGGATAATTTGAAATTAAGTCTGTTAAACGGATCAGTAGAATCGAAATTTGAAGTATAACCGGTCGGTTTAAAAAGTGGGTGGTGTATTGAATCTCTGACAGGATGTTAAAATTTCTGTTTAGCATTAGCAACATTATTTTGTCTAGAAGTGTCTGTCTTGATAAACGTTTAAGTTCAAATTCTGCATGAATTTAGTCGACTTTTAAGAGAGCTGGCGGATTCTGATTAAGTTAATATTTCTTCAAGGCGGTACACATAACGATTTCCATGCATAGAATCGAGTTTTCATTTCCACGTGTGATTCCACGAAATGTACCAAGTATTCCGACCTCGTAAACGATAATACACCCTCCGACTATGGTCCCGTGCTAAATACAATTTAGATACAGCCCTTTCCTCGAAAACTGCGGGGCAATTTCGCTGTAGGAGGCGGAGAAGAAAAAAAATGAATGAAGGAGAAAGAGGAAGATAGAAGAAAGAGGGAGGTAGGGAAGATAGAAACAGAAAGAGAGAGAGAGATAGATAGAGAAGAGAGACATTGAAAGAGAGAGAGAGAGAAAAACAGAGAAAGGGAGAAAGGGAGATCGGGAAGAGAGAAACAAAGAGAGAGAGAGAGGGAGAAAGAGAGAACCACTCGCAATCTTCCCTTTACGGTTCCAATCCTCTCCGGAGAAGACCGCCAGCTAAAAATGTATGCGAACGACACAGGGAAATTCTCTAGCTCGTTATCGATCGACGGGGTCGGAGGGTCAGAGGAGGCAAGAGCGGCGGCACGGCAGTGGCCGCGTAAAACCGAAGAAAAGCGAGGGAGCTGGTGGCCCAGCCTCGAAACGAGATTCCCGAATTACCCGGATTTCCCGGAAAAACCAGCATTTACCGGAGTCATTTGGGAAAAGGCAAGGCCGCAAATCGCGTGGCCCGCTGTGATTTATCCTCCTGCGATCTTCCGGGTCAGAGAGAAGGGAAGGCTGAAGGAAACAAGAAGGAAGAACAGGGCAAGTTAGGAGAGAAGATGGGAGTCCCGACTGGATGGGTGTTAAGCAACTACGATAGACGAGCTCCTATCTGTTCGGTGGGTTGACAAAAGCGGCGGCGAGATCGAAGAAAAGCAAACGGTGGCAGAGTTTCGGAGGACGATTTCCAAATTATCTGAATTTCTTGGAAACAGCAGACATTTTACAGACTTTAGCAACTTAGACTTCAGTGATCTTGCAAAGAGAAAAGCGCTAGGTAAAGGAGGAACAAGGAGAAGACGCAAAAAGATGGAGGAACAGGGAGTCTAACCGCGAACACTCTAAGAACGAGTGTGAAATGTCTGCAACAGACGAACTCGTCTCCCGTGGGCTTCCAAAAATGGCAAATTCGAAGAAGAGTAACCATCGATCCAACTTCGAAAGCGGATCCCCAAATTGGCTCTGATTTCTCGAGCTCATTTGGGAGAAGACAAGGCCGCAGGTCGTCCTCCGCCTCGCTGTGATTTATCTCTCGACGATCTTTCAGGGAAGTAGAAAAAAAGATGGTGGAGAGGAAAAAGAAGAGGACGAGAGGACTCCAGGTGGATGGGTGTTAAGCATCCAGGATAGACGAGCTCGTGTCTGCTCCACGGGCTGACAAGGGTGACAAAACGCCACCCCTTTAGGAAGACCGCGGGATTCGTCACTGGCTTCCGGCCAATCGTGCTTCCTTGTTTTCGCCTCCGTGCTCCAGGCTTCGACATCTGATTGCAAATTACTGGTTCCACGGGCCACGGGGTTGTTTCCGTTGTTCCACCATGCCGGATCGATGTCTCCCCGAGTCGCTTCGTTTTTCTTCCGCAAAGCCTGTCCCTACTCCGTGAAATAATCTCGAACGCATCTGTCACGCTGGGACCACTTAATTCGAGGATTGCCGCGGAAGTCCCTGGAGATTTGCTGGAATCTGGCTTTGGTGTGCGCGTGTGTGTGGTATTTTTTGCCTTTTTGGGCTCCGTATAGTCATTCGTGATATTGAGAACAGTTGGCCACGGATCTGAGTTAAGCCCAGGCTGAGGATTCAGGATAGACTATCGGGGCGGAGGATGATAGTTCGAGGGAAATGGGTTGGATATCTGGTCGGGTTATATGGAGTGTTTTTATTAACGTTAGCATAAATGTAACGCGAATTGGAAATTATAATGGAGGGTGGAGAATAGCGAGCAACTTGAGGAATAGCCAGTTCAAACTTAGAGATTTATCCGAAGGGAGGATCCCATGAGTTCCCCTATAAATCTTGTACCGGGTTACACGGCCAAAACTAAAACGAAATCCTCTTATATACCTATATACATATATAACTCGAGAAATTCTGTATCTACTACAAGAATTTATCACTTATCTCGGTGGAAACCATAAACGTGGCTCGATTATATCCCTTCTTAGAGGAAACTTCGTGAAAGTTATACGTTTTTACAGGACAAATTTACAATTCCCCATTCTCACCTTATCTTCAATCCCAAAACACCGAACTCTCACGTAACTGAAAGAAATGTTTACCGTACGGTTTCCTCTGAAACGAAAAAAAAAAAAAAAAATTAAAGGAACGAAAAATACAGTTGACCGTAGTCGCGAAAAAATTCCATTCCACCTGGAACCGCTATCATAATCTATTTAGTTTCTTCTAATTCCCTCTCGAGGGACAGCCTCCCCGTCCAGGACGCATCCTCCCCCCTATCTCTCCGCCCCATACAGCGCCTAGGAGTCGAAAAATGTGTCGCATCTCGGTCGACGATTTGCGCGCGTCCATTTGCATTTTAACATTTCAATTTTGCCATGCAAATGGCATTATGATCGGGGCGTGGAGCGAGGCGCGGCGTTATGGCGGCGATAAAAATCTAGCCGGCGCGATGGCGCGTCCTTCGTCGCTGGAAGCCGCCGATTCGAGATACCTTTCACGATGGCTCTCATTAGGAAGAGAAACGGCCGGAGGAATATTTATGGATACACCCTGGTATCGCGTGGCATTTACATTCGGCGAAGGAAAAGAAAACCCGAGGCACAATGACGCTTTGTGACGGTAACACCCGTTCCGCCACCGTTTTTTTCCCCCTTAATACGACGAGGATCCCTGCCCGTGTTATCTCCGATTCCTTTCCGGTTCTTTCGCCCCTTCGTCGCGCCAAGGCGATGCTTAAAGTCATTCTACGGTTCAGGATTATTAAAATCGCGAGATCTCGAACGTTGAATAGCTAGCTATTCGGCTGGCATTGTGCCTCAGGGTTTTGTTGCTTGCCTTGTACCGGGTGGTTTTGGTAATTAGACGTGGACGTTTCGTGAACGCCACGGATATATTTATTTCCCGTTGGGATTAACAGATTCGAAGGAAATACGTGGAAGTTTCAGGTCTTTAAGTTTGATCACTCTGGTGATTGTCTTAACGCTTTGTTGAGGCAATTGGCAATAAGGCGTTTACTTTGTTGGTATAAAATATTTATTTAATATATTCATTCGTACATTTGTTCACACTCTTTGATTAGCAACCGAACAACGACTCTCCCCGCCATTTACTCATACTTTCATTTATCCTCTTTTTCCACGTAGTCCCTCTGATTTCTCATTCATTTAACTGTTCTTTATAGAATTTTCCAGGCTTTTCTACTTGCATACACACAAATATACGTTATCAGTGACCGGGAGCTTATTAACATTTAGCTAGCCACACCTAACCGAACACTGTCAATCGTGTATTAAGTATTTATTAAAAATTGTACTTTGGAAAAGCAGAAAATGCATTTGAGGAACTGTGAACAACACTGGTTCAAGCTTAACTAATAACAAAAATGGGAAATCACCCCATTCGGTTGGCTAAGTGTTAAGGGAGGGTTCCTTGAGTTTCATGTTGATGTTTGCAAAAATGAATTAACTTTTTGGAACGTGTAGATTAAAGTGTTCCCGGGAGCGAGTTTAGATTTTGGATTCGGATTGTTTTAAATTTTATAAATCCTGCACTCCGCCCTAGATTCTCAAAATTCCATCGAGTTTCCGTGCTTTGATCCTTAATATCCCACCCAATAAAGCACTCCAGGGTTTCGCGGAGTATCCGAGCCCCGCGAACTAGATCAGCTTTACAACTTAACGAACTTATCCTAACTTTCACAAAATTTCAAGTGTCTGGCGAGCTAGCCTCGGCCGGCTATCAAGGCAACAACTAAACCGTACTGAAATATCCATAAAGTATTGCGGCAACTTTTCATCAATTTAATATATAACTTCCCTTTTCTTAGTGTTCGCCGCATAATACTCTCCGTAATACGGAATATCTGCGATTTTAGAAATTTGTAACGCTTACCGAACTAAGTAAGCGAAAAAACGTTTGATCGATCCGAATGTAATTCTTCTTAAACAGCTTTGCCTAACCGAAAGTCGCAAAAACTTTTAATCCTCGCGGTTTACCTCGGCGTGGCGCGATTTATTTTCGAGTTTAAATTCTTTTTACGAGTTTCTCGAAGAATATTAAACCAAAGTTAATGAAATTTAGGAGAAACAGATTTTTAACTTCGAAACTATTGGAAATGAGGTTATATATTGATTAAATAAAATTCACTCTTAGTTGAAATATTATAATACTCTATTATACAGCACGAGGAAGGGCAATTGTGACCGAACTTTAAGAGCTTTGTCGTGAGACTAGTAAAACGCAGTGATCGAAATTCCTACAACCCCGTCCGGGTCCTTCAAACCCTTTGTTTTGTTTCTTAACGTTTTCCAACTTTCTAAAATGCCAGATATGGCTTGGGTTCTTAGAAGAAGCCCTTAAAAAAGTACGTTAAGAGAAAGCTGGTTTTCGATTAATTTTTGCCTCTTAATATTTTTGTATTCAATTCCTGACAAAAAAATTTAATTTCCTTCGATTCTCCGTGTAAAAGAAATTGAAACTGTTAAAATTTTCAATGCAGAGAAAATTGCAATCTGTTGTGAATATATCGCAAATTTTCAAGTTTCCAAGATCACCAGAGAATACTTCCCGTGGCAACCATAGGAACCGAAAAAAAAATGTAAACGTTTGGCAATACTTTGTTTAATCGTCATAATGGCAAACCTTGATATTTCCACGAATACAAGGAAACAGTTTTATCGTGGTAGCTGCAAAATGTCGTGAATATATCGCAAATTTTCAAGTTTCCAAGATCACCAGAGAATACTTCCACTGTGGTAACCATAGGAACCGAAAAAAAATGTAAACGTTCGGCAATACTTTGTTTAATCGTCACAATGGCAAACCTTGATATTTCCACGAATACGAGAAAACAGTTTTATCGTGGTAGCTGCAAAATGTCGTGAATATATCGCAAATTTTCAAGTTTCCAAGATCACCAGAGAATACTTCCACTGTGGTAACCATAGGAACCGAAAAAAAATGTAAACGTTCGGCAATACTTTGTTTAATCGTCACAATGGCAAACCTTGATATTTCCACGAATACGAGAAAACAGTTTTATCGTGGCAGCCGCGAAAGCAACAAGGGATCCCTATTACGTTAGCTTGTTTCCTCGTCGCGATGCGCGGCCACGGGCATCGGAGAATGCAAATAGAGAGCAGTTTGGAGACGTCGGCGGCCCTTCGATGTTAAGCCGCGGGGTTAATGCATTCGGGTATCGCGGCGTATGCAAATACACGGGGGCAAAGAGGCCGCAGCGGCGCAACGCACTGGGAACGCAGCGGCGTTGATTGTCGGCATCGCGACGAGCGTTATGTAAATAAACGCGACGCCAGTCGGATACGGTGATACTGCGAATCAAATGGACCGATATAATTTTCAATCGCGCGACGATGCATTTGCACGCCTTTAGACGCGATTGGAAACATTAAAACTTATGGCGATCACTGATTTTTGTTGGAAAATCAAACGAATGAAATTCTTAACCATTTTGCTTCGACCGCTGCATATATGTGGCATCCAAATATATTTTGTATTTTAATAATTTTGTATTTTAGAAATTCTGTATTTTAATAATTTTTTATTTGAATAATTCTGTATTTTAATAATTTTCTATTTGAATAATTCTGTATTTTAATAATTTTTTATTTGAATAATTCTGTATTTTAATAATTTTCTATTTGAATAATTCTGTATTTTAATAATTTTTTATTTGAATAATTCTGTATTTTAATAATTTTCTATTTGAATAATTCTGTATTTTAATAATTTTTTATTTGAATAATTCTGTATTTTAATAATTTTCTATTTGAATAATTCTGTATTTTAATAATTTTTTATTTGAATAATTCTGTATTTTAATAATTTTCTATTTGAATAATTCTGTATTTTAATAATTTTTTATTTGAATAATTCTGTATTTTAATAATTTTCTATTTGAATAATTTTGTAAGTCTTTTCATATTAAAAATATAAATATATTTGTCAGATTAGAGCAATGATTGTTTTATTCAGCACAGTTATTATTTAAGATTTAGAAAAATGTACATACAGAAACCACGCGCACTGTGCATATTTCTGACGCGCGTTTCCGTTCAATGACGGTACTTTGGCGGACTGGATTGCCGCAGCGAAAGGGTTAAAAATTTCGTAAATTAGCGATTGTCGTTGAAAATGCAAACTATCGAGTTAGAAAATAGGAAAGTTACGAATAATTGTTAACAGTTTACAATACTCCATAATGAATCGTAGGAAGTAGCTAAAATTTTGTTTCAATGAAGAATGAACGTACTTTTACACTTTTACATCAACGCGATAAATAACATATCTTCTGTGTTAATTACAAGAAAGCTAAATTCCGTAACAATGACGAACGCGATGACAATCTTCATTTTCGAATTTCTTACTATTAATTCTCATAACATAGGATCCTCTAAAGTTCTTCCGGACGTTTTTCCAAAAAATATCTAGTCAACCACAGCCGATGATGGATAACCTGTTAATTACACTTCCAATCCAAGTCTAGCCTCGAGAACGAGATCAACTTCCTTAATCCATTTGAACCGGAACCCATTCGTCAAAAGTATAACAAAAGACGAACACGGACGTGGACGAGCCAACGTGCAACGTTTCAAAGCCTAAGCGACCCGAATCTAATAAAGGTTGCAACGTTGAGGGGGCGGAATTTGGGGGGGAGATTCATTTATTTCCATTACCGTCACGGTCGATTAGTGGAAATTCCATCCAGGCCGGGTTAGTTATTACAGGAACGCTGTCAGATAATCGAACTTCAGATAAATGCAGCCGGCCTGCCTCTGCTATGCGTGTACGTACGGTGCGTACGCCATCGTGTATTTGCATGCGTGTAAACGTCGACAAATTACCCACGCTCGAATAATGTGTCGGACCGCGTTAAACATGGGAATTGCGGCGGCGGGATCTAGCTTGCGCTAAATTTGCTAATAGCCATCAGTATTCTATTCGCGCGTCGATTTATCCACGCGCCTCTGTCCGCCGCCCGCCTTTTCGAAGCGATCGACGGTGAACGCGTGCGAAAAAGCAAAAAGAAACGTAAAAATTCTTGGTCTATCGCGTTGGTCAGCGGGAGAATTGTTAACCGTTAGTTTTTCAGCCTGGTTCGCTCGGCCAACGATCAACCGTGTGCAAATTCGGAATAAAGCGTTAGGTGGTGAACGCGCTTCAAGAGCGGAAGTTTGACTGATTTTTCGCCCGCTTTTTCCCCGATGGGATTTTTGATTTTATCGGAATCCCGTTGAATGCAACACGATTGGAGAATTTATGCGTTGATCGCCAGCACTGTTATTTAAATCGTTTGTAAATTCGTTTGAAACGTTAAAATTGATGTAATCGGTGGTTGTTAGGATAGAATCAGTGTACAATGATGGGTTTAATGTTCGTTGTTGGAAGTACATACAGACAGATTGATCATAATCGAAGGATATTAATCGATTGCGCAACGCTCGAAGCTAATTCATCAAGCAATATAAAGTAAAGGAAGATTTATATCACAGTACTAAAATAATTATCATTTCCTTTACCACGAATCGTCACAGACATCCTACTGTAATATTTGTACCCATTTCATATGTTTTAATTAATCAAGTAACATAAAGTAAAGGAAGATTTATATTACAGTACTAAAATAATTATCATTTACTTTACTACGAAACTTCACAGACATCCTTACTATAATATTTGTACCCATTTCATATGTATTAATTCATCAAGTAATATAAAGCAAAGGAAGATTTATATTACAGTACTAAAATAATTATCATTTCCTTTACCACGAAACTTCACAGACACCCAACTATCTGTACCCATTCCACGTGTTTCCACTAATTCGAGTTATTTACCGAAAACACCGCTTCCTCGGGTTTCCCTCGAAATATTTCCCCAACACGGGAGCAAAAGTTCCGCAGTTCGAGAAGAGAAAAAGGACGAAGAAAGAAATGCGGATACTCCGGTTCGACGTATCGTAACAGGTTCCCGTGATCTTCGACGAAGTTTTACAGGGGGAAATACGGCCCTTAAACGCATTATCAGAGGCACTCGGAAGCGGCGGTAATTAAATAGAGTGACGTAGCCCGGACTTTGCACGAAGGTTGCAGCTTACAGAGCCCGGGGGTCGACGAACCGCGTTGCTTTCGTTGCACTTGAATGCATTAGCTCAGCTTAAAGTCGAGACGACGACGACGACGACGACGACGACTACGACGACTACGGCTACGTCTCTTTGCATTTGCATTTACTGCAGTGCCCACACGCATTTGCATTTAGTTACGAATCATTGCGGCGCGCAACCCTTGGCCTACCACCTACCCCTCACCCCCGGGGAGAGATCTTTGTCGCTTTCGACAAAGCACGAGGACACGTGCTGTCACGTTTAACAAACTTGCTGCCGTTTCGAAAAAGAATCGAGGACGTTCTGGCAACCACTTTGTCCTCGATCCCGGGAAACTTTGATTCACGGACCTTCAACTTGGGAGCAAGAAGATCGAGGGTTCGTGTAAATTGCGCGAAGGTTGGTTATTTATTTTTGTCTTTCAGATCATCGATCGCGTTGATATGATTTTCGTTCGATTTTATATAGGCAGAAGGTTTTGTAAACTTTCGTAGATAGTTTCTAATACGGGGAGTTATTTTTAGCGTTGGATAATTATTGAAAATTAACTTTCTTCCCCTGTATTTCCAATTAAAACATGCTTGAAAATCTATGGAATATTCGAAAGATGTAAATAATTATTATTGTAATATTTTAAAAGATTATTTGTACAATCTTACTTGTTATAAACATTAAAAGTTTCGTTTAATCAATTGTAAATATTGTTCACATATTAATAAACGATTGAAAGTTATAAACAATTTGATCAAAAACATGTGATTTTTCAAGCATTCAATTTTGCACTGATAGTTGATTATATTAGCGTACTTTAACATGGTTAAACAATAAAGATAAGTAGGCGCTGCAATAATTTATTTCAGAAACAATACAAATTTAATAGAAATTTAATGTAGAAAGAAAAATTAGTGAAAGAAAAATAATAACGGAGCTATTTAACTCAATAGACAGTTGTGTATGTTGTCGAAATCTTTGTTTGTCCTTCAGCAGGTTTATTTCGGTATCGGTGTTCGTGACCGAGTCGCGAGCTGCTCAGTTGTTAACCGAACGTCCTACCGTGTCGAACCATCTATCAACGTGTTTACGGAATATATTTCGACACATCGCGCGCGTTCTCGCGAGTATCCGCGTGTGTTTTATCGTGTGTTAACGCGTGTGGTATCGTGCGTGATCGCGAGTGTTTATTAGCATGTTTTTACATGCGCTTGAGAGTGATCGTTACCGTGTTACCGCGTGTGTTTACGCATGGTTTAGCGCATGTTTCGCGAGCGATTATTTCCCGATTACGTCATGTGTTCGCGAGTATCGTCGCATGTTTCGCGAGCAGTTCATTTATCGATTATCGCATGCATTCGCGACTCTTTATGTATTAATTACCATATATTTTCACGAGTGTTCAAACGCTAATTACTGCATGCTTCGCGAGCCGATTTTGCATGTTTTCGCGAAGTTACGCGCACGTTTCCGCGTATATTCGCGAATTTTCGATCACATTTTTCTTTTTTACTATTAATACGAGAAATTATAGATTCGTTCGTGAGTATTTACACGTGTTTCCGTACGCGTAATTTGTTTATTTTTACGCGCGTATCACGAGTTTTTGCGTGCTATTCTTTACACGTGTGATTTATCACATTTTTTGAATTAATTCGCGAATTTCTACGTACACTCGCGTATTCTTGCATGCAATACCTTATTCATTTTTAAATTTGCTCTCGAATTCTCACGCGTAATTGCACGTACGTTTGTGTGTGTTGTGCGCGTTTTCTTAAATGTTATCCGATTAAACATTCGAACGTGCGCCCTCGTAAAACTTTCGTATAATTATTCGCGCGCGTTTTCTCGAGTGTACCGCGAATAAATCTCGAGGAGAGGATGAGAATTCAATCAACCCGAACGAGAAACCGCTGGCTGGAGCCATAACGAGACGAGGAACGAGGTTGCTGTCGATTCTGAGCTGCTCTGGGGTACCATGAAGTGTTCTACGAACGGTGAGTCGCACGTTTTATGGTTCCTCCAGTCCCCAATCATGTCGTTGGACTATTGGTCCGAAACGACACGGGGACTGGTTGTATTTTATTATTTTCGCTGCGAGTATAGCGTCAACAAACGCTGTTATAACAATCAGACCGTTGATTTGTATGCAAATTTGTATAATTCCTATGATTCAAATTTTTATAAGATTAAGCGGAGAAGTAGAATTTATATGCAGATTTATTATTTCATTTTTCAAATTTTATAATTTTCAATATACTTTTGTATATTATGAGCAATTTTTGCTTTTCCACTTGCTCGACAATGTGTTCATACGTTTTGTTTGAAAATTGACAGTTTCCTTTAACCCTTTGCACTCGAGAGTCGGCTGTTAGTCACCAAGTGATAGTTTCGCGAATTTTTAGACTTTAGTTAATTTGTTCATTAGTCAGACTCAGAGGTTAAACTGTCATATATATGTAAATTTCAGTGTATCACTTAAGTAAACTAAATGACGTTTAATATAGGCGAATCTTAGTAAATATTTCGAATTTGAAAATTTTTGAAGTTAGTATCGTTAGATGAATAACAGTCGCCTCTCGAGTGCAAAGGGTTAAATCGTAATTGAACTTAGGATTCGATAAATTGCCTTCCAGTCGTACCTTGAAAAAAGAGTGTGCACAGACGAAAAGCAGTTTTGATGTTTCACCTTTTAGTGTTTCGGTTTTATTAATTCGCCGTCCTCTCGGCACAGACATTTTAATGGCTGCGCCGTTCGCGCCGACGGGAACGATTTTGCGCCGTTTATTTTGAAGCGACGGGAAGATTGCGTTATTAAGACGTCGACTCGAATCACCGTCTCCCTTACGATCTCGCGACATTTAACGTGGCGCCGGGCCTCGAAGTATCGAGCGGCCAGACATTTCCAGGCTGGAATTCGCTTTCCCCGCCGCGCACCTTCGATCGTTCCTTCTAATTAAAGGTGAACGAGAAAAGAGGACGAGCAAAAAGTAGAGGGGAACAAGAATAATATCACCGGTCGTGTGCTTTTCATTACAAGCAAACGAGGAAAAACGCGTGCCTTTAATTCTTGAGTTTTTATCGGAACCCGATACTGTAAACCGTATGTACAGGGTGTGCCGCGTGAAAACGGTACAGTGTTCGAGGCATCTCGAAAACAATTCTTAATAGTACAAGCGAAAATACGAAAGAAATAAGAAGACGTAATTCTTAAAGAAAAGTACATTATTCTTCGTTTCGGTGTTCTGGTAGTCTAAAATTTAATTTTTAAATAAAATCACCAAATTTAAGGATTTGAAGTTTTTTAAAAGTTCGAGATGTAAATGCTGGAAGGCCTGACAGTTTTATGTTTAATGTCCTAATAATTTAGAATTTGGAAGCTCAAGTGTTAAAAGCTTCGAAGTTAGAAAATTCCATGCAAAATTCAATGTCCCCTGGTTTAGAAGAATTTCAATTATCACGATTTTCTCGTTAGAAGATCCTGATCAATACCACGACAATCACCCGGTACATAAGTTTTAATAGACCAGTCGAAGAAGCACTGATGTTGATGTTTATTATAGAGAAAATAATTTACCCGGTCGCTCGTAATCACGCTCTTGTAGCTAAATAGACGCAAGGGGAACGAGCCCCGACAAAGCGATCTCTTTTCCGTGTAATTTCAATAACGCAAATATTAAATACGCCCTTCGAGCACGCGCGCTCGCGTATGCTCGTTCGATCGTTTCCCTTGCCGTTCAACAGGATGAAATTTATTTTTAATCGAGAGCCTAGTAATTTCGTCCCTTTGAGCGCGCTTACGTGTACACACGCACGTTTCTAATAATTCCGACGAAACGAAACGAAACGATACTTTTTAATATCGAACGGGCTACGACGGGATTGTCGGGGATCATACGAGAGTTTTCTCCATTTCCGGTTTCGTGCCGGGGAACGCGTACGAGGCTGCCTCGCGACGACATTAATAACGTATCACTTCGGTCGAAGAAAAGGGACCTCGAGGTGTCACGTCGACTAATAGTCTCTCTGCCCTCCTAAGTTAACCCTTATATGGAAAGTTTCCCTAAATTTTCAGATTTTAATTAGTTCGTTTATTAGTTATACTCAGGGGTTATAATAGTCATATATGTAAATTTTAATATATTATTTAATTAAAATATAAGTTATAAGTACTGCAGTACTTCGCAAACTCCTTTTTGCATTCTTATGATGTAGAACGATGGCAATACTACATCATTCTGGTTTTAATATGTTACCTTCAAAGTATTTTTAATTATCCTTTATCATTCCTCAATAATGAATATCAAAATATACCTTTTTTTTATCTAAGCAATACTGTATCATTCTTGTTTTAATATATTACCTTCAAAGTACTTTTAATTATCTTTTAATGATGTAGAACAATGTATCTTCCTGTACAAGCTTGTATGTACCTGTGCTCTTTTTAGTTTTTCTTTTACTTTTATTTTTAATTATTTTTATTTTTACTGTATTACTTCTTTATAAAGGATGTATCTTTAGCTGGGATCGAGACTGTTTACCCTTTCGAATAATATTCATTTTGGTAAATTTTTCATATCGCGCATATGTGCATGGATGAGACGGGCAGAGTTTTAATATTGCGGAGGTATTTGTTAGCGCAGCTAGGATTTTAGATGCCCTATGGATGATTTCCATAGGGTATTGCCATAGAAAGCCTGGTACAGATTTACTCGAATTCAATAAAGAATGCTGGTTTTGTGTGATTTTTCTGAATTTGAGAATGAATGCGTTCGGTCTACCAGCCGGGGGTAGCTAATTGTTTTGAACAGGTTTTATATGAAAAATTTTATGGAATATGATCACAAGTGTTAGTTTCATGATTTATGAAATATCAACATTTTCGTTTTTAATTGCGATACACAAGTGGATTTAACAAAATTGATATCCAAAAATAAAAACTGGGATTAAATCCTTTTTTGAGAATTACAATATATATCTAGAAATTGAAATTTAAAGAATGCAATTCTTTTTTGTTAGGTCTATTCAGAAATAGAAATTTAAGAAATGCAATTCTTTTTTATTAGGTTTATTCAGAAATTGATAGCCAAAACTAAAAACAGAGGTTAAATCCTTTTTTGAGAATCACAAAATATATCTTGAGATTGAAATTTAAGAAATGCAATTCTTTTTTGTTAGGTCTATTCAGAAATTGATAGCCAAAAATAAAAACAGGGGTTAGATCCTTTTTTGAGAATCACAATATATATCTTAAGATTGAAATTTAAGAAATGCAATTCCTTTTTGTTAGGTCTATTCAAAAATTGATAGCCAAAACTAAAAACAGGGGTTGAGAATCACAATGTATACCTTGAAATTGAAATTTCAGGAATGTAATTCTTTTTTGTCAGGTCTATTCGGAAATTTCTATCACGTTAAACAGAATTAGTTTCCGGGACAGCTTAATAGTTTCGAAAAGACATCTGGCTGCGTTTACACTGGCAACGACACAGTACCAATTTAACTACTATTGCTTGGTGTAATTAACACACACCCACATTGTCTCGTTCCCTGTATCTCTTGTTCATCTTGCTTCTGTTATCGGCTTGGAGCAAGCGGAATTCGAAGCTAAATGAGATTCCGCCCGATTCGGCTCTTACTCGAAACACTTTCACCCTTCTCCCGATCTGTACAGTGCACACGGAACACAGTGTGCGCCCTCAGAAGGATGCACCTGAGGATTGGAGCGAGGGATAATGAGCAGGGAGTTATTCATACGAGCATTGGTGTGGAGTAGAGTGCACGCGCGTGGAGAGAGGTGTGTGAGGTATTATGGAGAATTTTCTGCGTGACGGTGATGTTTGAATGCCGTATGAAGTAGGATCATGAATAATTGTGTCAGAAGGGATGGAGAGACGTTGATTCATTCTCTGGCATCCTTTTCGGTAATTTATCATAGAATACGTTAAGAAATTTTGTTGTTGAGTTACAAATACGTAGAAATTATGCATATGATAATTAACCCATTAATTGCCACGATATCCTCATTTGGGGATTTTGAAACGTAACGCAACGTCGGGTTACATTTGGTCTGTATGGAAAAATGGCATAAATACAAGCTGTTTTTAAATGTATAAAATAATTTATACAATGAAAAAATATTTATTCTTATTAGTTTTTATTCATGCATAACTTTTTAAAGAATATAAAATATTTTAACAATAAAATATAATTTGAATATAATTGTATCGTTACACAATTTTTTGTGCATGTACATAATTTTTCCCGCAGAAAATTCAGGAAAAAAAAATTTGGCAGTTAATGGGTTAACTGTTGAATTGTTCTTTATACTTTATTCTGTTATTTAACGTGTAGTATTTCCAAGTTAATTTATATATTTTTTTTCAATCTAAAATATCATTAAGTTGTGAAAGTCACGTTGAATACGATAAACATAGAGAATTATTTTCGAATAGATAATACGTTATGTTAGCACACGTTTGTAAGAAAAATTAATTAAAAATGTGAATCCATATGGCGAAGAGTTTCAAGGGAGACATGGTGAAGTGTATGAATCGTTCTTTCTCGGTTTCATCTGCTAAATTTCCGAAGAAACATCGTAAAATGAGCTCTTATGACTGGCCTGAGGATCTGTGAGAGTACAAACCTTCTCTCTCTCATTTTCTTTCTCTTTTCGTGATGGACAGAGTTAATTAACGGATACCTTCGAGTTGCTCGTCTTTCCTTGTTTTTCCTGGTTGCACGAGTGAAACTCGTATCGCGATTTTAATGAGATTTACTCCGTTCTACCAGCTGAAATCTTCAACCTTCTTCCTCCTTCCTTCCTGGAAATTGATTCTTCGAACGCAGGAATTTTTGAATCGTTTCGTAATTTCCAATCTTAAAACTTATCCAATCTCGTACGCAAAAAAAGCTGTAACAAAACTTGTATACATCACGTTAGATTTAA